>VSMD01002926.1:0-31744 GCA_008750895.1 Mirza zaza | reverse complement strand
TTTGAGACAGAGTCTCACTTTATTGCCCAGGCTAGAGTGAGTGCCGTGGCGTCAGCCTAGCTCACAGCAGCCTCAAACTCCTGGGCTCAAGCAATCCTGCTGCCTCAGCCTCCCAACTGGGACTACAGGCATGTGCCACCATGCCCGGCTAATTTTTTCTATATATATTAGTTGGCCAATTAATTTCTTTCCATTTATAGTAGAGATGGGGTCTCGCTCTTGCTCAGGCTGGTCTCTAACTCCTGAGCTCAAATGATCCGCCCACCTGGGCCTCCCAGAGAGCTAGGATTACAGGCTTGAGCCACCGCGCCCGGCACAAGTCCCATCTTTGCTTCCACTTGAGAACAATAACGCCATTAGCTATCACTTCATGCTTTTAACTCGTCCCTTTTTTAAACCTTCCATAACACTTCCTGCCTGCCTTGTCCTATTCCTGTTCTAACTCTTCTAGTCTCTCTACCATATTTCATTGCATTCACTATGTGGCAGATACTGCTACAGATTACTTACTATCCGTTCTCCCCTTCTTCTTTTCTAACATTGATTTTGTATGGGATGTACATGTGCTGGGTTCAAAATGCCCACCTCCTGGTCTCCTAAGTAGCTAGAGGTGAACATATGACTCCATTCTGGCTAATGAAGTATAAGCTGAAGTTAATTAAGTAGGTCTTACAAAAACGACTATTTTGATCAAACTGTTGGAAGTACCTTTGTGCCTTTCATTTTCTCCCTTTTAGGTAAGAACCTAATACTGGGTTGCAGTGCCCAGAGGTAGAATAGCCATCACTTGACTATAAGGACCAAAGCCACATGCTAAGGATAGCAGAGTAAGAAGTAAATAGAGCCTGGAAAGTTGATGACTTTCTGAAGAGGTGGCAAGAGTTCTGGACTTCCTACCTGTGGAATTCACATCAAAAAAATGAAACTGCCATCTGCTTAAGGCACTTAAGGCATGTTTCTTTTATGTAATGGGAATAAAAATGAACAGGAAATGAGTGATCTCTCTCCTTACATTAGCATGTATATAAATATTTACGCAAAATTATTTTTTATCATATAATGATAAATATCTTAAAATAAGGGGAAAGAAACATTCAGCAAAAATATTTAAATACACACAAATTATTCAGGGATTTTGTTTTATTAGTTTTGTTTTTGTCAGTTTCTATTTTTGTGTTTTTTGTCCTTACTAGGGTCAGTTGCCCCCATTGTGATCTGTCCACATTTCTGACATACAGTATTTGTTTTGTAGAAACAATAGCTACAAGATTGGGGCAAGCTATTTCCCTGAATTTGGGAATATGTGAAAAGAGAAAAGTTTCTTCAAATGGAAACAACGACACATGGTAATGACAGAAACAGTATCCAAGAGGATTGCAGCAATAACACAAAAAATATTTTATATTTACTTTACATTATATCTGTGTATTCAGGACTCACTACAAACTTAACTAACTTCCTAATAGCAAAATACATAGAAATTCCATTGTATGTCTAAGTGTCCTGAAATTCACAAGAAAGATAGTTCAAATAATCAGAAATAAAATCTAAAATCATCAGATAACACTGACTTTTCAAAACACACTCAAACTTTAAGTTCAGCAAATAGCATTTCTTTCCAAAATAACTGATACTTATCCTCCTCTTATCTCCTCCCATTATAAAAACAGCAGCATCACTATGATCATATCATCTGTATTTCAACTTTTCAACAAAACACTGAAGGTACAATTAAAGAAATGCCATAGATTTCTATACCATGATATGTATTTATTTTCCAGATTTAATAATGTTTGATTTCATCTCTTCCTTTTTGAGATCACAAACTGGCAGAGCCAGTGTCATGAAAACTTGATCTCTATTTCTTAGATTCTTACACGTAGCTAGACTATAATGACCCATATTGAAAATATAATTAGTTCATTGCTTCAACCAATTCCATTCTTTCTATTAAAAAGTTAAGGCATACTGTCTAAATATATTATTCTCTGAAAGATTTCCCTATGCTTCTTATTTTTATAACAGTAGCATTTCTACAAGATGTTACAAATGACTTTGTGTATTTTGCTCTATAATTATCCTCCTCTTCAGCATGGGTTGTCCAAAGAGGCATGCAGATAGAGATGGGGCATTGAAAACAAAGTGTCATGGAAACCAGGCTCACTGACAGTCAGCCAAGTGCTTCCCTTTAAATCCTTCCTTTGAAACAAAGTTGAAAATTATGAACTTTTCCTAATGTCCTGACATTGTCATCTTCAAAACACCCCACTTATATCATTCCAAGGGTTTTGTTTACTGTCACATATAGGCAGCCTACATCCTCTCTGAGGCCCCAATTGCTCACATTATTGTCAAAATTCACTCAATCTAGTATTTTATTTGGACACAGCTGTCCTAAAATTGTGACACTAATCTCCAAAAGCTTTGTACTGAAAAATCAAAATGGGGTTAGCTTCTTTGTGCTAACCATAAAAAGCTACCAATTTTTAAAATATAACCATAGATTTTAATGTGATTAGATAATAAAAAAAATTAAAAGGCAGCCTGGTAAATTTATTTATGTTAGCCACAACAGAATTATTTACAAAGTTTTTTTCTTCAATTTTAACCATAGCACTTTGTTTTTTAATTTCAGAATATCATGGGGGTACAGATGTTTTGGTTACATGATTTGCTTTTGTGCAGTTTGAGTCAAAGTTCTAAGTGTGCCCATCGCCAAGATAGTGTGCATTGTACCCATTAGGTGTGAATTTATCCACTTCCTTCTCCCCCCTCCCACCTGCTTGGCTTCCATTGAGTTTACTACCATGTGTGCACATGAGTGTTGATTGATTAGTTCCAATTTAATAGTGAGTATGGGGTATTTGTTTTTCTTGTGATACTTTGCTTAGAAGAATGGTTTCCAGTTCCATTCCGGTTGTTACCAAAGGTATTAGTTCACCATTTTTTATGGCTCAGTAGTACTCCATGGTATGCACATACCACATTTTATTAATCCACTCGTGTATTGATGGGTACTTGGGTTGATTCCATATCTTTGCAATTGTGAATTGTGGTATAATAAACATTCAAGCGCATGTGTCTTTTTGATAAAATGACTTTTTTCCTTTGGGTAAATACCCAATAGTGGGATTGCAGGATCAAATAAATGGTAGGTCTACTTTTAGTTCTTTGAGGTATCTCCATACTATTTTTCATAGAGGTTGTACTAGTTTGCAGTCCTACTAACAGTGTATGAGTATTCCCTTCTCTTCACATCCAAGCCAGCATCTGTTGTTATGGGACTTTTTGATAAAAAAGAAAAAGCATTCTCACTAGAGTTAGGTGATATCTCATTGTGGTTTTGATTTGCATTTCCCTGATGATTGGAGATGTTGAGCATTTTTTCATATGTTTGTTGGCCATTAGTCTATCTTCTTTTGAAAAGCCTCTGTTCGTGTCTTTTGCCTACTTTTTAATGGGGTCGTTTGATTTTTTTCTTGCTGATTTGTCAGAGTTCTTTGTAGATTCTAGTGATCAGCCCTTTATTAGATGTATAGCATGCAAATATTTTCTCCCATTCTGTAGGTTGTCTGATCACTCTGTTGATTGCTTTCTTGGCTATACAGAAGCTTTTTTCATTTAATCAAGTCCCATTTGTTAATTTTTGTAGTTGCTGTGATTGCCTTTGGGGTCGTCTCCACAAATTCTTTGCCTAGGCCAATATCTAAAAGAGTTTTTCCAACATTTTCTTCTAGAATTCTTATGTTAATAGTTTCCATGTCTTATGTTTAAGTCTTTTATCCATTGTGAATTAATTTTTGTGAGTGGTGAGAGGTGTGAGTCCTGCTTCAGTCTTCTACATGTGGCTATCCAATTTTCCCAGCACCATTTATTAAATAGGAATTCTTTCCCCCAGTGTATGTTTTTCTCTGCTTTGTCAAGTATCATATGGCAATATCAGGCAGGTTTTTATATCTGGGTTCTCTGTTCTGATTCATGGGTCTATGTTTCTATTTTTGTGCTAGTACTATGCTCTTTGGGTTACTATCATTTTGTAGTATAGCTTGAAGTCTGTTAGCCACAGCATTTTGTAGGCTTGTGAACACAAATGAAATTTGCCAAGCTTAATGTATTCAGTCATTATTTGAAGGTTTCAGATTCCATACCAGTGGAAGGGCTTTACATTATATTAATATATGGTTATTTCTTAATATATTTTAATTATTGTTTAGTCACTACCCATCTTTATTTTTCTCACATACTTTGAATCTTTCCAATCTCTTTAAAAATATTTGCCCTTCCATATATCAGGGAGAACTTTTATAATATTTCCTCAAAGAAATTAATGTTTCACAAATACAATTTAGATGGAGTTTGTTCTTTTTAAGTTACATGGAGTTTGTACCTCATGGTTTGTATCTAAATTGGTTTCCAAAATATCAAATACCTTATGCTTTGTAATGTTATTCTTGGCATGGCACTTGAATTTAGAAAACATAGCAAAGTATATTGTTATATTTCATGAGTTAATACTTTCATAAAGCAAACCACCAGGCAATTAGGGGTGGACAAGCATTTGGAAGATTATTCAATTTTCTAACAGATTTGTTATAATGGTTATAGTAGTCAATACTCTTGAGATCTGAGTGCTGTGTAATGGAAACATGTGTTTATTAAGTTTCTGTTGAGTGTCTTCCAATGCTTTATAAGGATGGGTGTGCTGCTTTAATTGAGACAGTGCCTAAAACAACACAATAACATTTTCTTATAATAAATGCTCTGGCTTCCAAATACAATTAAAGAACTTCCAGGTTCTGCCAAAAAAAAAATCAGAAACCTAATACTAACAAGTTCAGGCATATAAGAAAATTAAGATTGTAGTCATTGTTAATGAATCCTGGATTTGTGGACGTTCCCAGATATCTTTCTCAAGTCCTTAATCTACCAACTCCCATTTACTAGGCTACCCATTTTTATTCATATAACCTGTTCCCATATACTATAAGACTAGTCAATTGAATTATAGTCCATTGTATATATGGTCCGTCTATCATAGTGAGATTTTCAAGTTATCAAGGACAGGGACTTTTTATTTTCATTCCTGTACTTATAGCAACTAACATAGTATCTGAAATAGAGAACATACTAATATATGGAAATGCAATGGAATGAGGTGAAGTAGAATAAGATTCTTACATTAGAGGCATGATAAAACAGTTTATATAGAAGTATATTATCGTCAGGACCATTGTATACAAAACACATGCCACAAAGAGTTTATAAAGTTAGATAAATTGAAGAATAATTGAAAGCACAATTATTTCTAATAACATTTAATTTCACAAATATAATCAGCAATATGAAAAGGACAACACTGATTACCTTACAGAGTGGCACTACTTGCTTCCACACTGCTATACAGGGATTTCTTTAGAAGATAAATTGTGGGTTATCTTAAGAATCATAGTAAAATTAGCATATACCTGGAGTTAATCAGCTTAATCAACCTATTTTTCTTAGTAAACTAAATTAAATATCTACAGTTGTCACAGTAAAGGCCTAGTCAGTGAGACTGTGTATCCCTACACATCACAGTTACTGTCCATGACATAAAGTCAGTGGGATCTTGCCAGAGAGTCAGCAGAATTTAGAAAATATAGGTTTCAGGTGAACTCAAACCTACTTATCCCTCTCAGACTACAAAAAAGGGATGCAGGCGCTCTGTTTACATACTCAAGGATATGGCTGAAATTTTACCAATTATTACGTTACTCAACTCATTCCATTAGAATGAAATCTAGGTAATGTCATAACAGTTTATGTTACCTAATGTTATTTTTTGACAAGAAAAAAATTAATATATGAGTGTCTCCAGGTTTTCTCCTTATTCAGCTAGCTAAAAAGATTTTTGAAATGGCCCATTCGATAGATATCTTTTGTTTCCCAACCCTTTTTGCCAGAGATCAATTCTTTCTGGCTTTGCAATAAAAAGCTGAGTAGAAACAAGGAGCTGCAGAAGGAACCTAGGCCGGGAAAGTCTGGGATGGATGGAACTTGTTGGAGAATTTGGGATGGGAGGCACGGAAGTGTTCCCATGTGAGGGAAACAGGAGAGAATGTTTTTTTTTCTTTTTAAGTGTTACTATATCATTTACTTACTCTTTTTTTTTTTTTTTTTTTTGCACTTATAGAAATTGCTTGATTTTTCTTGGAAAAAAAAAGTATTTTATATGGCCGTTAATTTTGTGTGACCTTGAAAAAAAATATTTCAACATTACAAGCAGTACATTTTTTTCTCTTTTCACTTTATCATTTACTTATTTTTCCCTACCTAGCCACTTCACAGGTTTTAGAAAATCAAGTAAAGAACTCCCAGGTTGGAGGACTGCGAAGTCTACCTTTTAAGGATTACATGGAATAACAATAAAGACCAAAGGGTTTACATATTCAGGATTCAACAAGACAGCAGATCCTCCAAGACTTCTGAAGAGGCAGTGTTATACTGCAGAAAGAAATCCATGAGATGGAGTCAAATAACCTGAAGTTTGACACCTGCTTCTCCTATTTACTCATTATATAACATTGAGCATGTTACTCTCCTCCTCTGGAGGTAATACTGAGATTATACAATTCAAATACATATAATCCAAATAAATATAACTGAAATATACAATCCCAAACTGGATTACATAGAAAGAGCTCAGCACATGATACATACTCAGGTTGTTGCTAAATTGTTGTCTATCAATTGTCAATAAAAATACCCTTATACTATTTTATCGCTTTTTGTCAATTACTGAAAATAATGTGTTCTTCAGGAATAAAATTGACAATAACACTATATAGCATTTGTATCTCATAAAGTACTTTTTGCAATTATTTTTTATTTGAGCCTTACCACAACTCTGTTAGGTATGCCTCAGTATTAATAGCCCAAAATGTAAACAATCTGAGGCTCAAAGAAGTTTGTACAAAGCCAGCCCCCCAGTAAATAATACAGTTGAGGCTTGAATCCAGATATCTGACCCTAATTTTTGTAATATTTCCACTAAATCTCTGCTGTTGCAATGAGGCTACATCATGTAAAAATGCAAAAAAGATAAGAGCATAAGTTCCTTGAGAAGAAGCTGAGCTATAGTATGAGTATATCAAAGGAAAAGCTCCACTACGAGAAAATATCGACACAATCTCTAAGAAGGAAGGCAGTGTCATTCCATCTGTACAGAGGAAATATATGGCTTCTCAGAACACGAGCTTTTGCATAAGGAAGTAAATATCAATAACCGCCTTGTTGTTTCTGTGCCTAACCCCAGCCTCTCTACCTCTCCTCTGCCTGACTACTACATTTTAACATTTGTTTTAAAATTCAGATCGAGCATTATTTCATCCAGGAAACTTTCCCTCATTCTTAACCCCACCTCAGGCTGAGTTAGAGGAGGCCTGGCAACACTGTGTGTGCCTGTGTCCGTCTTCCATCTCATACTTTATGGGCACCAGCATGGAAGTTCAATGGAGGATATTCGTCTATTCACTCTTATGTTCCTAACATCTAGAACAGTGCCAGGCATTCGGAAAAAAAAAAAAAAGGTGCTTAATAGAATATGTGTATAATGAACAAATAGTTCCTATCACTGCTTTTGAATTGTTTAATGTCTGGGTCACCAGTGTACATATTCCTTGAGAATAGATGTTTTCCCATATCTATTCTGTGGACTCAGGCATTGGTGTAGACTCTGGCATATACAAACATTCCATATGTATTTGTTAACTAATACATACTCAGCAACAGGCACTAAGTCCTTCATGGATATTAACTCATATATTTCTCATAATACTCTAGGAGTTAGGTACTGTATTAACCTGTCCATTTTGCAGATGATGAAACTCAGGAAAAGACACCTCAAATAATTTGCACAAAGTCACACAGCTGGAAAGTGGCACAGCCAATATTATCAAAAAGGCAAGAGATAACAAGCTTTGGCAAGGGTGTGGAAAAGGGGGAATGTTTATACATCATTGGTGGGAAACTGGTGCAACCATTATGGAAGATATTATAGCGATTCCTAAAGAAATTAAAAATAGAACTACTAAATGACCGAGCAATTGCTCTTTTAAGTACATACCCAAAGGAAATAAAATCACCACCACATAAAGACATCTGCACTCCCATGTTCATTGTAGCATTATTCACAATAGCCAAGATATGAAAACAACATAAATGTCTATTGATGCAGCTCTGTTGTCCAGGCTGAAAAACTAAAAATGTTTTTTTAAAATGTCTATTGATGAATGAATATATAAGGAAATAACACAACAGAATATTATTTAGCCTTTAAAAAGAAGGAAAGACCCTGCCATTTGCCACACGAATCAATCCAGAAGACATTATGCCAAGCGAAATAAGCCAAATACCAAAAGAAAAATATTGCATCATCTCATTTATACATGGAATCTAAAAAAGAAGTCAAATATGCAGAGATAGAGAATAAAATAGTAGTTATCAGTGGTGAGAAGGGACAAAAATAGGGAGATGTAGGTCAAAGGATATAAAGTAGCAGATATATAGGAGGAAAATGTCTAAAGATCTAATGTGCAACATGAGGACTATAGTTACGAATATTGTGTTGTAGACCAGGCTCGGTGGCTCACGCCTATAATCCTAGCACTCTGGGAGGGTAAGGGGGGAGGATTGCTCAAGGTCAGGAGTTTGAAACTAGCCTGAGCAAGAGTGAGACCCCATCTCTACTAAAAATAGAAAGAAATTAATTGGCCAACTAAAAATATATAGAAAAAATTAGCCAGGCATGGTGGCGCATGCCTGTAGTCCCAACTACTTGGGAGGCTGAGGCAGAAGGCTTGCCTGACCCCAGGAGTTTGAGGTTGCTGTGAGCTAGGCTGATGCCATGGCACTCCAGCCTGGGCAACAAAGTGAGACTCTGTCTCAAAAAAAAAACAATATTGTGCTGTAAAGTCATAACATGTAATGAAAATGTTTGTATCCCCATAATATCCTGAAATAAAAAAAATAATAATATTGTGTTGTATTTGGGATTTGGGGGAAAATGAGTACATTTTAGTTGCTCTTGCCACACGCAAAAATAATGGGTAACTATATGAGATGATGGAAATATAAATTGACTTAACCATTTTACTATCTATATGTATCCCATAAGATATATATTTATACATGTTAAGTACTTTAAATATGCAAAATAAAATGTTTTTTAAAAAAAGAAAAAAAGGAAGGATGGGAGGGAAGGAGGGAAGAAGGGAGGAAGGGAGGCAGGGCCAGGACTGCAACCGGGGCAGTCTGGGTCCAGAGTCCATGCTCTAAACCACATTGTTTTATTGAATAAATGCATGAATGAGCAAACTAATGACATAAAGATACTACAATGATGAATGCAATAATAGAGAACTGTGGTAGTGCTACAACCACAGTTGAGGGAGTAATTAATTCTGCCTGGAGATGGAAGAGCCTTCATATAACGGGTAGCATTTAAGTTCCGCGTTCACTAGGCAGCAAATGTTAAGTGCTTAGTGCTCCTTTACATTTCATTTATTGCAAACATTATTTGAAATCTAAAGTTTTAACAGTCTTTTTATTTATCAGCAATACTAACTTTATTCATCATTTTTTCTTCATTCCACAATCACTTCTACTAAGCATAACTCACATTTTTTCCTACTTTCTTTGATAAAGAAAATATTTTGGGAAATTCAGACTTGTATCTAGGTGAAGTAGATTGTTTTTGCTGATGCTCATGAAATGAACTGAAACTGAGCTGGAAAATGTGAAGTCACTTTTCTTCTCTATTTCATAAGATTTTCTTTGGCTTTCAACTCAGCGTTCCAACTTGAAACTGTAAACTGATCACTCCAGGGACCACCCATCCATCTTGCAAGGTTCACATCTGGTTTTGCCAAACTTCCATTTGAGACCATGCCCAGTCATCAAAGGAGTCATGAGAAGGGCATGATAGGGAAGGGGTGACAGGAAATGTGGCCTATGGGTCCAGAGGGTGTGATAGGAAAACGAGAGTCACAGGGCTGATGTGGGGATGAGCTAAATGGCCACCATGGCAACAGTAGGTGTCAAGTTCCCCAGAATTATTCCTATTGGAGATTAGACTGGCTAGAACTGACTTACCTCTGCAGCCCTTTGGCAAATTCAGGGAACAAGGCTTAGCTTGCAAGTGTACAGCTGCTGAGCTTGCAAAGGAGTGAAAAAAAAATGTGAAAAAAATCTGCAAGCATGTCGTTCAAAAAAGACCTTGAGATGAGTTAACTCTGAACACGTGAAAATCAGAACTCAGTGGAAAAATAAATCTTGTATGATTTTTATCCAGTTTCTGAATCGTGGCGGAGGAAATAATATACTCAACTTTATGCTGCTGAAATACTTGAATTCCCTTTGACTCCAGAGATCACTGTGTTGAATATTTCTGACAAATAAATTTTAAACCAAATCTCCATACAACAAAGCAACTACATTTCAACTTGATGTCAGAAAAAAACATATCCTGAAAGAGAACTTTTTTGTGCTACACAGCGTCAGTTCTATATTCTCTTAGAGTAGAATAAAGTTACACATTTATCCCATAACTACCTGTAGAAGATAGTAAATAAAACACACTCAGAGGTCAGGCTGACCCCAATTCTACAAGCATAAGCGAGGAAGCGAGGAAGCATTGCCAGCAGGGCTGCTGCTAGCACGATAGGCTCTGCGTGATGTCATAATACAGTTCACTGTTAAGGACAGGAAATAGCCCTGAAGGACTTAAGATATCCAACTAGTTAAAATGATGCAATGCATTGCGGAAACATGAAGTCAACTTCAACACTCTGTCATCTTGCTGTTGGGATATTACTCTATTCAGTAAAACACAATAATATTGAAACAAGATCATTTCACATAATGATAAATGCAATAAAGACAATAAAACACGGCCTTATGAGAAAGCAACTGAAGTGTGGTACAACTTATGTAGGACAGGGGTGGGTAGCATCACGAATGATAAAGAATGAATGAAGAGGTAATATCTGAGCTGAGACCTGAGCAATGATGAGGAACCATAGATGTGAAGATCTGGGGAAAGAAGGTTTCAGGGAGAAGAAAGAAAAAATTCACACAATTAGTAAATAGTAAAATGGAAAATTAAACTCAGTCTTCTGCTCTTTCCATGATTTCAAACTCTCTTTTTACTTGGTAAATGACAAAATTTGACAAAATGGGTAAAAATGCACTCATAAGGTCACATTAAGTTTATCATGGTACATTATCTAAAAACTTTTTAAAAAATCACTGCAGAAATTATTCATGTGTTCCAGGCGAAAACTAAAGGTCTTTAATTTTAATCAATATAAAATCATTTTAATAGAAAATAACATCAGTGCCGTCAGTAAGGCTTATATTTGACATTTAATTGCAAGTTTTTGTCCCTCAGGCATTTTTATGAAATTATTTGTATTCCAATAACAAAAGAATGAATTACAAGCCTTGAGTAAAAAGATAACTTCCTCTCTAGGAGCCTAAAACTGCTCTAAAAAATAAAGTCCATTTAAAAAATGTTAATTAACACATATAGCATTGCCACATATAATAAGATAAAATATTTAATGCCTCAAAAAATCTTAATGTGAGATTTAAGAGACTCTAGAATTCTATAGTTTAATTCTAAAGTCTTATGTGTTTGTCAAACCCTGATAAAATTAAATGACTTGATAAATACATAAAGAAAAAAACTCATAAACATTATTTTTCTTCCTTTTACTTTTCTGTAATTTTACTAACATTTAAAATAACTGAAGAAAGATGTATATTTTAGTGAAAGTAATCTGGTACTTCATCCACCAGCCTAAATTCTTTGGGTTAATATTAGAATTTGTCCCGAAAGGGGAAAAAAATTCAACATATACATCATATACAAATCAAAAGTGTCAAAACCTCACATTAGGAACAACAAAATCAGAGGCTGTAACAGGATACTACTTGTAAGGAGATAGCACTGTGTAGCAGACCAAGAGCTGGACTGGGAGTAAGTAGATTTGGCTTTTCTCTGACTTTGTGGGTAGCCAGACATGAGACCTTGGAAAATTAATCACCCTCCTCAAATCTCAGTTTTCCTCTGTAAATTGTGTGTGAAAATATTTGTTCTTTCTATCTTGCAAGATTGTTGTGCAGATCATGTAAAATAATATAAATCAAGGGTTTTCCAAAATATAGTATTACCCGATTAAAATAACAACAATAACTTCCCTCCTTCCACACATGTATCTCTCCCACAAACATTAGCTAAAATCATCAGGGCTGGGCCCAGCACTAGTTGAAAAAGAAAATATGTTAAAATATTTTTTCAAGTTCACCTATAAAAATCAGCAATTCCATGCTAAATTATAAAGTTTATGCATTTACATATTATAATGCATATTAAAACCTCTTCACTAATTAGAGCAGAATGATTGGAGAATTAAAATCATTTGCAATTCTAGACTGTTGGTTTTAAAAACAACTTTAAAAGATTTCCAACTCTCCATACACAATATTTTTAGTAAAAAAATTTTTGCTTATTTCCTGTATTCAATCATGGCTAAGGGTGAACCTGCTTGTTTTATTATTTTGTTCTCTTCCACATTCTATGCGCTTATCAGTCACTCTCATACCTCATTACCTGGAAAGATGTGTGTTGGAATATATAATATAAAGCATCTCTCAGAGGTGCCTGACTTCAACAAGCGGTAAGTCCCTGTTTTCTCTGTTTCAAATGGAAATCAGTGTTATGTTAAGACTGCTGGACAATACTGTCAGTTGTCATCAGTCTGTCATGGACAACATTCAAGACCAAATTAGAATTTGTCCTTGTCTGGCTAGTCTTTCTTTTTACTTTCAAGAATTTATTTAAGTAAATAGTGCTGAAACTTGAAACTTGTTTTTCACAGAAAATTTTTGTTTGTTTGTTTGTTTTTTGTTTTTTGAAACTCTGGAAGCAGTAGGCTATGGTTTGTGGAAGTGAGTGTTTAATAGATAGCATTAGCTTTAACTGCAAACTATTTTTATACCTTGAATTCTTAGAATCCTTTAATCCTAAAAAACTAATTTGGATAAACTATGAAGTTCCTTAAAGAAAAGAGAACATTTTATTCCTCTTTGTATCCCCAGTGCCTAACCTAGTGTTTGTCACATCAACAGGCATATTTTGGTAATTCCTTATATAATCTGGATTCTAGGGAGTCCTTGATATTAATTACTTAGGTAATCCACTTAACAATTTAAGCCTCTAAAATATTCTGCTCTCTCAGATTTGAACCAAAGTACTTCAAGAACTAGATTCTCCACTGTCAAGAAACTCTGGCTAAAACTAAGCAGTTATCATGCACATAATTCCTATTTTTAAAAAAGTTTTTCTTAATGAGGCTGAAATTCCCAATTAATGTATATGCTGGGGGTGAATATACAAATTCATTGCATTGTACCATTTTTCTTTGAGAAATTTTGAAAAAGCGTGATCCTGTGAATTGCCCCAATAAGATAAATATATTATGTTCAAGTATCAATCCTCTTTTCTGGAGGAAAACCTATTCCAGTTTAGTTAATTCACTATGGCCTAAGACTTATGTCACTTAGTGGTTTGTTTTTTTTTTATTCTCTTTACATATTTAAAAGGGTCTTCTGGTCTCCATCTTGATCGTTAAAATGGATATTTTTTAACTTCAAAAGTGACTGTCCCATTTATAGGAAATAATGCTTAAGTGGAAAGTGGTGTCCTGGGGGCCTTAATGACATGGCATAAAGGGAGCCAAGCCCATGCCTAATGTATGAGATTTTTGGCTGTTTAACTCAGTATCATCATCATCCCCTATAAATATCCCCAAATCCCCTTCCCCACATGGTTCCAGGATAGTGTTGGAATAAAGAGTTAACTCCAGTTTTGATGTTTGACTACTGATAGTTTTTAAGCCCCGCTATGCCCCTTTCCCCTTCTGCCCCAGATCTGGGAAAGCTAAGAAAACCTGGGAACACTTTCATTTGGCACCAGTGGGAAGTTCAAACTATGCAAGCTCTGACCTGTGCATGCGTGTGTACATGTGTGTATGCATGCATATGTGCAGAAATCATGACAACCCTACCTCCTAACCACAATAAAAGCCAGCCTCCTTTCTCTGTCTTCCCAAGCCATTTTGTGGATCTGCTTGGGATCATATACTGCTCTCTGCGGAAAGCCTCATGATGTGACTAATAAACCTTGTCATATCCTCTTGCTATATGCATGGATATCATTAGTCTTGATATGCAAACCAAATTTGGGATGGGAGATCATCTTATTTTTACAAGATGATCACAAGTGTGCCAAAGAGTATGCACAAGTGTGCATAAGTGTGCCATAGTTTCCCAGAGGCGGATGCAGCCATATGCATGAGCAGACACAAGATTCACAGCAGCTTCTGAGCAACCCTTTGCAAACCTCTCACTTAAATTCTGCATAGCAGGGCAGTTAGTGGAAGCTTTCCAGAGAAGCTTGACATTTGCAGTGGCTTCCAAGGGAGCTTGAGCAACCACTCGCTTCAGTGATGTATTAAGGGTGACTTTTCTGACCTTTTTTCCACAGCCCTGCCAATGATTTTGTAAACCTCAAATTCCCTATTAATCCCTTCATTCTTGGAATACATATAGGACTTCTGTTTTCTGGACAAAACCCTGGCTGATACACTCAGTCAGTAACAGGAACAACTGAGTCTCAGACTTCATCCTAAGATTGGCATTCGATAAACATTTATCTTCTGATGGCACACTTGCCCTCATATATTATAATCTGAGTCAGCAAAATGAGATAGCACGAAGAAACTGGTGACAATTTAAGGGACAAAATTATCACAGTAAGTCCAGGAAGTAGTTTGGGTCAAGAATCTAAAGGAGGAAAGCAGGCAATAGTCTATAGATAAGATCAAACCTAGAGCCAGAGATGAAACAGGAAGGGAATGAGATATCAGATGTAGCCGGGTAAGAGAAAGATAACATTTTTCAAACACAGTGCATCTTTGGCAAATTTGCAGAACAAATTGCTGTTGGTGAGACCAACTTTTACTGGCCTACACTCAAATTTTGCCATTCTCTTCCATGCATTTTTCTAAGAATCACATAGCTATCAATTCACACTGTCTCAACTACTATTCTCTGCATAGTAAAACCTGGCTGAAATGGACTTCATGGACAGATCTAGGAGAAAAGCCAGCTATGGGTGCCCACGTAAGTAAGAACAACTCCAAAGCCTAAAGTTGAAATATGCTTTTGTTGAAAAGTCTCTAGGGCTGATTTTCAGAAAACCTGTTTGTGGACCAAAGAATTTATACAGTTCTGAAATGTAATCTCTTTGCTCTTATTTGTATAAATCCCTGGGGCACTGCATTGCTGCCTGAATTGGCTTTAATGTCCATGAACCTCCTGGGGGAAGTCTGTCCCTAAGACTCTTTAAAGCTGCTGAATTAGTCTTGACATTGTTTTTTAAGTGTATACTATTTTGGCTTATAGATCTGCAGAAATCAGAACCTTCCAATCTCGACTGCAATTCTCCTATTATGGTAGTCATGGGACCATTTGCTCTTGCTGTGAGCAGTTATGCTACAAAATATACCAATATCACAAATTAATGACTCAAATTTTCACAGATTTCTTCATGTAAATATAGCCAGAATTTGTCTGCTTATCATTTTTTCCTGATTTCTCTTCTAACCTTTAATGATTTCGGCTTCATCTTCCAATCCAAGACCTGTGGCTCTTTTTCTCTCAGCTCATAGGATGATCAACTTACTCTGGTTTTCTTTTCAGTTATCCCCAAGATAAAGAGAAAAGAGCAGAAATTGCAAGGTGTTTTCATAAGTTTCAAATCTACTGAAAAAGCAGGTCTGGGAGAACTGTGCAGAGGGGAATTATTTTGCTTATTGCAAGCTAAATCAATTTGCAAGGTACTAGATAAAAATATAAAACAGCAGTAACCTTATAAATGTAAATTTCTGCTGAGGCATTAGGTACATCTCTAGCTTTGTCCTTTGCATTTGAGGATGGGGTTGTGATCAGTATTTTGTTCTGATTCCTGATTAATGATCCTTAGTCTAGGGTTGTTGAGGCAGCAAAGACATGAAAGATATCATTTAAGTTCCATCTTGGTGATGATGAGTGGCCAGGATGGCAGAAAACTAAACAGGACACTGCTAATCAGTATTGGTAATCAAATGTTTTAGAAACAACAATACAAGACAAATAGATAAGAATAGCTTATCCAAATGCAAACATACTCACTTGTATGCTCTTTGAAATAGATACATAAATACACAATTATATTCACTTGTACTTACTCTTTGACTCATGTACATTCACATGCGATACATGATAGACCAAGATAGATTCAGAAACACAGCTCCCGCAAATTCACTGACTGAGGTTGACAAATGTCCTGGATAGAGCACAAACATATACGTATATTTAGGCTCACACAGCTCCAACATACACTCATAAAAACACTGTACAGCTGTGCCACTGCTAGCATTCAGAATCTCTCAGCCATGTAATAAGTCCACGCACTGTTATATGCACTTATCTGCAATGTAATTGTATAATATGATCAATTTTATCCTTAAGTATTTTGTCTCTTTTCACTGATTAACAGCTAAGTTCCCATAGAAACTTATTTTGACAATCTTATTGATGAAAGATTCACAAGAAAAATTAAAATAAAAACTGAAGCACACTTCAAATAGCTGAGTGCAAAATATTGAATCATCTTTTACTACCGTGGAAATTTCTAAGTTACTGTTTAGCCTTCTTCTAGTACTCTTCTGAAAGTTGAGTTTTCTTGAGCACTTTTAGAATAGGGCAGTCATTCATGTGAACAGTAGTATTTTTTCCCTTTGCTTTGGATTATGGTCTGCATAAAAGTACTTTGAAAGCTTGGAAATATTTCTACACTAATTAAAGCATATTAACACTTCAGGCAAAGTGTGGATATGTGAAGTTGCTATTCAATTTCAGGAACTAAGTACCTTGGTGAAGAAATAAAAACTCATGGTATTAAGTAGTATATGCTTGAAAAATTAAAGGAATAAAAGGTCAACATATAATAAAATACATGTTGGGAATTCAGGAAAAGTCCAAAAACTTGCATAAGTAAAACTCTTCTATCTAAGACAATTGACATTGTTAGCTATGACATAACAGAGTGTTTATCCAAAGGTCCTTTGTAAGGTTCATTTTAGGTTTTGCTTTGTCTTAAAATATGTAGTTTCATATATGTTAATTATCCTATTCCCCTGCTGGTTTGAGTACTAATTCAAATGCATAAGGCTTGATGTCCCTTCAAAACAACTGGTATTTTAACCTTCAGTTTGCCTGCTGATGTCACTATGTCTCATGAAGGAGGACAAAATTAACCTCAAAATCGAAGGCCCAGGTATTAATTCTATATGCTGTTCAATACCTACATAAGAGTTAGTCTGATTATAAGTTATATTCAGAAGCCTTCCTCTTTCATGTTTTCAGAATAAATACTTGTTATAAACATTTCAAAGTCCATGGCTGTTAGAGTGCTACATTTCAGCAGTCAGTGGACCATAACACTGCTGTTAGACACAATTGCTCTCTGAGTTGATAAAAAAAAAAAACCCGCTGTGTCTAAAGCAGAGGTCTTATTTGGTCAGGAGTGTCCTGCGGACATCAAGAGTAGCAAAGAGACTAAAAGATCAGATGACCACTGCAGAGTACATTAGCTTTCCATTTCATGGTCTACCAAGTTACATAGAACATACAGATAGTAATAATTATTACATTTTTAACTAATAATAATGTTATCTTTTTTGGAATGGCTTACTCAACCTCCATTTTCTCCTCTTTCTAATTGAAAATCTCGAAAGCTAAAATTCCTATTTCCCAGACTCCCTTGGAAGTAGGGTTCTATATGCAAATTAGGTTCCACAATGTTAATGTGCTCAGATAATTTGTGGAAGATACTACTGAGGCAAAGACCATCTTCCTGACTCTCGGCTGCTGCTGCTGGCTAGTACAGCCATGGAAACATGAGGCTTCCCTATAGAAACTTTACATTATTCATCCTCCAGTTTCTTGGGTATCCAGAAGCAATAGCAGCAACAGTGAATTCCTGATTTAACTTCCCTGGATAACAATTTTAATTGACCATTCTCCAGATTTCTCAGACAGTTAGGGAGGCAGTGGATGTAGTTTTTGCTCTGATATAGGTCTAATGGTGGTCCAACGGTATCACCTTTTGCATATTTATGGAACTTATCTAGGGGGCTCATCTTAGAACCTGCTTCTTTGGCCTTTCCAGTAAATTTGTAAGCTCCAAACTCCCTGAAGTAAATCTCTGCTTGCATAAAATATCTAGAGTGGTTTCTGCTTCATGCACTGAACCCTGATTGACACCTTACCTTTTTGTTGCTGTATACTGTTTACAAAATTGGCTGTGTGATGTAGTAAAAGGGAGGCTTTGTAATTGTATTCAAATCCTGGTCTCACCATGTATTATCCATGAGGTCATTTAACTTCCCATTTAACTTCCTCAGTTTCCTTATTTCTAGAGTGATGGAAATAATAATTACCTCCAGGGTTGAATAATAAATAAAGTTCCTCTCCCAGAATAAAGGATAGAGTTGGTCCTCAAAAAATTAGCCCCCTACTCTTTCACATACATCAGGTCATTTATATCAAGTCTCATTCCATAAATGTTACACTAGGAAACTTCTTTTCCCCTTTCCTGTTCACATATGCAATCTCATTTATCTTATATTTTTATTACAAAATAAATATTAGTTTTCTCATGAATCTATGAATCTGAGTACTTACCAGATACATATTAGATTATCAATAAATAAATTTGATTAATCTATTCCAAAACTCATCACAACAAAATTATTGGTTTATAAATATTGACTTATGGGCTCTTTCATGCACCATGTAGAGAATGTCAAGAGAAAACTATTCAAAAAGCCAAGGTTTATAAATCAAACTCCAACAAGCTGCCCAACCACTGGGCTATTATTTCCTGTAAAGAGCTAAAAACTGGAGCTTGCTGCCTTTTCTCCAACATGTTTTATGCTTTAAACCTAATAATCTTTGAGGCAGGTACTATTAAGTAATTAAGAGTATGGATGGGGTCCAGGCACTTCTAACCATGTGACCCTAGGCAAGTTTTCTGGCTTCTTTAAAAGTCCCAATACCTCTCATGAGGATAATAAAAATTCCTATCTGCTAGGGCTGTGTGAGAATCAAATAAGTCACTTCGATGTTATTATCCCTCTTAAAATTCTATATGCTGGAATCTCTGTTGCCTAGTCCTAAGAGAAACTATTTCATACAACAACCAGCTTTCCTAAACTCCTTTGTCTCTTGAAATTCACTGCAATCAAAATCTTCCTACTTGTACTATAAACCTGAAAAAATTCAACTGTTTCCCTTAACTTTCTCTTATCTTTCCTCCCTTCCCTTAAGATTTTCAATTCAATCATGATTGCTTTCATCCAAGAGACCCATCTGCCTTTAGATCCCCCACCGCCCTCCCCACCACCACCCCTGCTCACCAGACACAAAACAAAAAGGGCATGTGTCCCGGTTGAATTCTCGTGCTTTCTGCACTAGGGAGTTAGATGATCCTCAGCCCGATGTGCTGTCCTTTGGCAGCCAGCTGAGTCAAGTTCTCCCTTAGCAACTTTCAAGGGTTCAACCCATCAAGACAAGATCAGATGAGCATTTGCCTTGATAAACTGAGCTTGTTCATTTTCTCCTCTAGATAGGCAAGCCAATTATTATTCACTCATTCCTTCAACAAAAGTTAATGAGTGTTCCCTCTGACAGCTAAGTTCTAGGTGTAAAGGGTGAATGAGATACTCTTCTTGGGCTCAAGAAAGTCATAACCTAGTATGGTTAGTCATTGTTAAACAAAGCCATAGTTTGATGTCCTTTCTCATTAGAAGCAACATATCTTTACTTATGTTTTATTTGGCCTCATGAATGTCTATACCTAAGTGATATAAATGGCCAAACCATATTCTTTTTTATTCTATGTCCTGACCAGGACTTTTCTAGAACAATACTCGCCCTGTGGCTGTTATTACAGTAAAAATCTGGAAACCTCTTTTTCCTGTTATTTATCACATGGCTTGCATTTACTTACACAACAGTTACCAGAGCTATCAGGAACTGTATTTGTTATGCCAAATTAATGCTTCACAAACTTATTTGAAAGCCCCAGTCTCCCCCAGATTAGTACAGATTCAACATGCTTTTGAATCCAACAGTTTTCTTTCTATTAGGATAAATCTTACTAAAGGAAAAGTATGCTGAGGTTAACATGAAATAATATGACAGCTACCATGATTTAAAATGCACAAAAATGTGTTTTCCATCCAGATGTTATAGCCACTGACATTTCACTACTAGAGATTCATTCCTTTAGATTGTGATTCCTAGCCTTGGCTTTAAGTGCTGGCAGCATTATACTAATTCACACTGAAGAGTCAAAGGGTTATGTTCCAGCAAGGACTTCACTGCTATGGATGCTTTAGTGAAGATTTTTCTTCATTATTTTCAGTAATGCCATCAGCCATTTATTGATTGCCTAATGTGTAATAAGGTGCTACTCATTTCACAGTTCTATTATTTGATCATTCTGTACAACGCTGTATGACAGGTGTTTATTATCATCCATATTTTACAGATGAGCAGAAGTGCAGGAGTGTAGTTAAAGAGCACTGGCTCTGGGAAGAAATGGAAATAGTTAAAATTTCACATTTATTATTTAGTAGCAATGAGTCCTTGGAAAATTTACAGTTCCTTCACTTGTAAAACAAAGGCAATTGTATTTTCCTCCTGAGCTTGCTATAAGAGTAAATAAGTGCCTGATACAGAGTGAGTCTGAAATACAGAGGCAATATAATGATAGATAAAAGAAACAATGATCAGAGGTCAAGCAACTTGCCCAAGACACAGCAAATAAGATTCCTATAGTCTGGACTACCTCCACTACAATATGATGCTGTTTGCAAAGAGTATGCATGTCTCTAGACCTCTGAGTCCTTCCAAAACAATTTAGATGAATAAATATAAAACAGAAAGGCAATAGTCACTACAATAATAGCAACATCAAACACAGTGCAAAATTAACTGATCTCCCTCAGAATGGGCGTCTTTCCTCGCCTGTATCATTAAGGTCGGCTGCGGATTCAGCAACAGCAGCCTCGTTTCTCTTCTTGGCTTCATGTGAATTGGTTTCCCAGTCAATCTGTGACACTAATTCTCCTGTGTCAGGAGCTCCATGAGTCAGTGCCAATGCCAAGGCTGAGTCATGTTGGATAAGCAATGAAGCAGTCCTGAGACACTGGAGATAGCAATTAAAAATGACCTTTGTTGGTAAATTAGGTGACTCCCCACTACTGGCTCCATACCTTCAAATTAGCATGAGCAAAAAATACTATTACCTGTTCCATGAGTGAAAAATGCAACTGTTAAGAAATTTATGATAATAACTTTCTAATAATAATAATGATGATGATGAGGCAAAGAAATGGAGAGAATAAGGCTCCTAATCGTGTTGTGACTGGTATTGAACACAAACCTTCCATTTTGTTTTGTAGTTTGTTCAACTTGGCACTGCAAAGAGCTGTTTATTTCCAAAGAGACCCTTTCTCACAAAGAGTTCCTTTATCTCTTATTGACATCTTTTTTTATCATCTAGCAATTTATATCACCCCCCAGAACTAGTCTTTTGTGCCTGATACTTTTTCTAGAGCTATCAAAATAATCAAACATAAATTCCTTGAAAAATTTTGCTTTCTTCTATTCCCTCCTACTACCCCCTGAAGGGACATGAGAGACCATCCATCTCTCCATTATTTTATTATTTGAACAAGACCTTTTTTCCTTTTATAACATTAAGACTGTGCTATAATCTTCTCTAATGTTCTTCCTCAGGCTTGAACAAGTCTTATAACTCGGCTTCCAAAGCAAGAAAAGGAAGTCGAAATCATCAAGCAGCTTTCCCTTTACTGAACGTTCTGTTTTTCGAAGAAGAAAACCTTTCCTTTTGGTAGAAAATGCCAGTTGGTTCTGACAAACACTTGTGAAACTTATGTCTTCTTGAAAATAGCAAATATCTTAAAATTCACAAATTTCTTCACAGATTATAAGAAATTAGTTGGAATAGGTGTGCTCTTAAAGGCCAAACTTCCTAAGCTCTAGCTCTGCATTTCCAGCTGTCTCTCCGGCATCATCATCATCATGTGGAAGTCCTGCCAAAACCTCGCATTCGACTTGTTCAAAACTGAAATCTCCACCCTATCCTCCAACCTTCCTCTCGCAGAAAAGGGCACCCCTAACTTGAATTGCAGATGTTTTCAGAGTCTCCCTCCCCCTCACCCCTGAGACCCAGTTCACCACCAAGTACTGTCAGCTCCTCATGTCAGTAGCTCTTGTCTCTGTCTCCTTCCTCCCATTCTCACTACCCAGCCCCACCATCTCTCACGTGACCTAGTGCATGAACCTCACCAAAGGTATTCTTGCCTGAACTAATATCCTTCATGCAGTCACCAGCATCATCTTTCTAAAATACAGAACAGTTTCCAGCTGCCTACAGAATGTTGTCAAGCCATAGCCTGGAACCCACTTTCTTCCCTGGTTCCATTTCATTACATCCTCTCCTCACTTTGGATGCTCCAGCCACACCGGAAAATTCACTGTTGTGCAAACACACTTCACACTTCCTAATTCTATTTCTTTGCTAATGGTGTCTCCTATTCCTGGAATACCTGGCCCACCCATCCCATTAGTCAGAGCACTCCCTCCTTCTCAATGCCTCCACTAACTTTTCTCTTAGAGATGGGGGTCTCACTATGTTGCCCAGGCTGGAGTATCATGGCTATTCACAAGTGTGATCACAGCACACTAAAGTCTCAAACTCCTGGACTCACGCTCAGGTAATAGTTTGGTAATTCTCCCACCTCAGCCTCCCAAATAGCTGAGTAGCTGACAGATGCCTGCCACCACGCCTGACTCTCTCTGCTTTTTCAAAGTAGTATTACTCTTTCTCTTCTTAAATGCCCCAGGTGAACATTAAATTTCTTCATAGCAGGCAGTGTGATCTTTCTCATAAAACACATCAAATAATATCATTTCCCTGCTTAAATTTTATGGGCTTCCACTAAACTCAGAATAATAGATTAACCACTTCTAAGTGCGGTGTACAAGGATCTGCATTTTTTTGGCTTCCTACCTACATCTCTAGATCTCATGTGTACCACTGTTCTCCCTGCTCTCTATGTTTCTGTCACACAGTCTCATTTTTGTTCTGCAAAACTCCAAGTTCATTCCCACCTCATGGTCTTTGCACTACCACTCCTTCTGCCTAGAATACACTTCCCACGTAACTTCACATGCTTGACTTCTTTAGGTCTACAGAAGAGCACTCCATTAAAAGTAGTCAACACTGGCCAGGTGTGGTGGCTCATGACTGTAGTCCCAACATTTTGGGACTCTGAAGCGGGATAAACTTGAGGCCGGGAGTCCAAGACCAGTCTGGGTAACATAGTGAGATGCCATCTTTACAAAAAATTAAAAAATTAGGTGTGCATGGTGGCATATGCTCGTAGTCCCAGCTGCTCGGGAGGCAGAGGCAGGAGGATTGCTTGAGCCTGGGAGTTGGAGATTGCAGTGAGCTATGATTGCACCACTGCGTTCCAGCCTGGGTAACAGAGTGAGACTCTGTCTCTAAAAAATGAAAAAAATTTAAAAAAGAAAGTACTCAGCACCAACTCATTATCACAAAACTCTCTTCGTTTTCTTTCTAGCCCATCACTATAGATATCTAAAACTAGTTTATGCGTATATTTCCTTTATGTTCTTCTATGTCGCCTTCTAACAACATGTAAGCCCCTTGAGGACAGGTTGCTTATGGCTCTGTTCATCACCAAATCCTCAGCACCTAATAAAGAGCCTGACACATTCCATAAGAAATGAAAAACACAGCATTTATCATGTATTATCTTGTATTTCCGTAAGTGGTGTATAGGTCCATCTTTTTCCCTAGACTGTAACTTTCTTGAAATCAGGGTCTATGTATTAATTATATTTATATTTCCCCACAGCACCTAGCATATTGATCTGTCATAGCAGATATTCGATAAAGTTTGCTGATTGGAATTTAAATGAGTTAATTTACAATACCCTTCACTGAGCTACACCCATTTCTACAAATCTAAAGAGCATTGGACCCAATAAACCTCGACTCAAGGTTCAGCTTTGCCACTTAAGAGCTGTGTGACTACTGTCAAGTTGCTAAACTTCTCTGAATTTCTGATTGCTCATATGAAAAACAGGGATGATAAAAATATCTCTGCCTAATTCTAGGTACTTGTGAGAATTAAATTCTAGGGTACTTGTGAGAATTAAGTTAAATCATATGTGTTCTTTTTTCTAATTAAACTGCAAGCTGTTCAAGGGCAGCGATAATAATTGCTGCTTTTTTGCCCCATATACATAGAATAGCCTCATAGTGTGTGCACATTGATCAATCAATAAGAGCTATCATTTATTGAGTAGCTACTATGAAACACTGTAATAAGCGCCTTTCATATGATGCACCTTATTTAATTTAATCCTTAAAACCACCATGTATTGGTATTCCCATTTTGTAGATGAGGAAAAAATAGCACCTACAGAGGTTAGGAAATTTGTATAAGACCATACAATTAGTCACTGGCAATGCTGGAATTTGATAGCAAGTCTGTGTAAACAAGTAAGTATAAGTGCTAATATTTATCATAGTTTTAACTCATCAAGATCCATTGATTTCTTGAGAGTTCCTCAACTGCCTTGATACACCCTGGTGTCTGCTAGAAACCCAGGAAACTTCTGAAGGCTTTTTCTTTCAATTTTTCCCACTCACGATTCCAGTACAGCTAAGGAGCAAGCCCCTGGCCTAGCCTAAATTTGGCCCTGTTCTCCCAGGACACTGAGTCTTGATCAGGGTGAAAGTGGAAAGAGGAAAGAGAGACAGTCATTCTTACCAGCAATGGTTGTGATGCAACATTGTCCTGCAGACCTCCACCACTGAGAACTTCCGGGGCTGCCTTTTCTTTCCTAAGCCTGGTTCTCCAGTCCTCTCTTCCTTTCAGTGAATTCCCTGAGATCCTTCCAATAAATTGCTTTTGTTATTAAATTGCCCAGTTTCTGTTGCTAGCCTAAACAGAACCCCGACCGATATAATATGCAAAAAGAAAAATGATACAAACATATAATGAATTCTCAGAAAAGATTTAATGAAGAAGTAATCAATATGCTAATAAATAAATGATCCCTATTCATATGCAAGGGTGTAAAATATTAAATAATAGGCCAAGTACTACATAAAAATGCATCACAAAGAAGAAATGTCACAAGATATTTTATGATTCATTGCCAAAGAAATAGCCCAAGCTGCACACGCTAGAGGAGATCACAGATGAACAACGCAGCAAGCTTGAATGATCCAGAGAGGCTACAAAGCTCAATAAATACTTGTTGAATGAAGGTGTGATATCATTCCCTAAGGCAAACCTGAGGAGACTAATGAATGCAATCTACTTCTCTTAGAGACACAAACAGTGGGGTGTTGGAATGATTTGGCACACAGTCATTTGAACTACTCTTCTTCAGGACTATGCCATTCAGCAAAGGCATGTTACAGAAAGACAGGTTTCTGCCACAGTGGTGGTAAGTGCAAGTGCTTCCAGTCAACATACCTGTATCAAGTGACCACAGGGGCCCAGACATCGGGTGAGGTGCCAGGAACACATGGAGGAGTAGAATTCAGATGCCGGAAGTGTACCATCTAAGTGGAGAACAGAAACACAGAATATTGTGAAAACAATGCATAATTGCAGAGAAAAACTGCCCCAGAGGTTGAAGAAGCTCTTAAAAGGGACACTTTCTGAAGGATATGAAAGCCTTTTGGAGGAGACTTAACTAGCAAGGTTTTAAAAGATGTATAGACTTGACAAAAGAAGAGGCAGGAGAAGGGCATCCTAGGAAAAGAGGCCCACATAAGCAAGCTCAATAAGCAAATAATATAAGCAAAACTACCATGTGTACAGGTGTGATGTGAAGCAGGTAGTGACAGGAGAACAGGTCCAGAGGGAAGCAGGAGACAGACCATGGGAGGTCTGGTTTGTGATCACATTATAGACACTAGGATATAAAACTCTAATTGACCAGATCTGAGTCTCATACCCACATTTAGAGGCTGAAAAGGAATCAGGGCCACTCAAACCACATGAACTAAAAGTGAAATGGGGTGATACCCTGGAGGATTGTCATGGAGCTATTACCAGAGAGTGAAGAGATGCCAGGTGGTAAAAAGCTGATAATACCTATAATTATTTCTCTTAAAAACAAAAATAAAAATGGCTTCATAGCAATCTATTTGGCCTAAGAACTCAAGAATAATAATTTGCACCTCTTACCCTTGAGTAGTAATTAAAGCTTCATAATGTGCATAAATCTACTAGACTGTCAGCACGACAAGAATGAGGACATTGTCTGTCCAGGTATGTGGTTACCATACCTGGTATATAGCAGGTGCTCAACTAAATTTGGTTAATAAATAAGTGAATGAATGCATATAATACCTCATTTCATGCTCGCCATCAATTTTATAAAGTGTTTCTATTTCCATTTCACAGAATGATAAATTATGTAGGTAATTAATAAAATTTTAGTGAGGAAATATGTCATTACATTATTAATTTTTCTGGACATTGAATAAGGATAAATGACTCAAAATCTAGAAGATGGAATTTTAACTGTATTTACAAAAGAACTTCAAGGTTTATAAAAATTAAAACTACTTTTCCAGAAGGCCATAAATTTCCTACTCCAAAGATGTGTTAGGCCAAGTAAGATGTTGGTTCAAATGAAGACTGCCTTCCTCAAAGCAGGGAGATGGACACACTGAGCTTCAACAAATTAGTCTATAATTTCTCTGTAAGGCCATGTTTCCTAGAAAAAGGAATTAAAAAAAAAAAAAAAAGCGTCATTTTTAACAGCTGGTTTCTTTTGCTATAGCGACACCTACTGTTATTGCCAGTACTTTGTTTTTAAGAAAGAAAGATTTGGAAAATAAAAATATTTTCAAATTCTAATAAAAAAGCTATTCATTTTTTATTTTAGTGGTTAAGGACGTTTTCTACATATCAGAAATTAAATATTAAGAGTAAAAAGTCAAGTAAACTTGGCTATCTGAAAAAGACTTTTTAGCTATCAGCATTCTTATTCATTTGACAAAATGTCCTTGATATAGATATAGATATCTATAGAAATATAGATTAATATATATGATGATATCTATATAGATATGGGTATCTATTAAGTGAGTTTAGCCTTCCGGCTTAATCTTCCACATTATTATAAAACTACAATAATTACAAGAAAACAAATCAGCCAATATGCATATGTTCAAGAGAACACTAGGCAGGTACTAAGAAGAACAGAAATGCAAACAAATGCAAAGACAGGGAGAAATACAAGCAAGTTGGCAGAGATATTCTACACCTATACAAAAATAATAATATCAGAGTTTCATATATTAAGTTCTACAATGATTTGGAAGGAATGACAACTTCCAACTTGGATCATGACAGAGGACTCCAAAATAGATACAGAATATGAACCAGATTTCTTTTTTGTTGGCTGTATTTATAGAAACAAAGATGAGCAGGGAGATCATTCTGGATGGATGGAAGGAGTCAAGTTTAGAAAGCAAAGTGTGAAGTCGGGGCTGTTCAATATGCATTTAGAGACCACACTTGGATTAGTTCGCCTAGAGAGTAGAGATCTTAGACAGCTTGCAGGGTGAGTGTAGAAAATAGTGGATTTATAACTTACCATGAAGTATACTGAATGCCAGGCTAAAGAGTTGGTACTTCATTCTATTTGGTGTTAAGAATTTGAGAAATGTTGATGATGAGGATGATGATATGAAAGCAGTATTTTAGGAATAATATTGGTGAAAATATAATATACACAATGAAGGACAGAGAGAGATGTGACCAGTTGAAAGGACATTAGCATGGGCATGAGACTGTAACAATCTGAAATAGGTTGGTTTTGCTGAAGGTAGTGAGAGAAAGGAAAATGAATGTGAGACATGTTGCCAAGATTAAATTTAAAGGATTTGGTAAATATAAGGACCCAGGTGTTTGACTTTAGTGTAGATGCAGGCTACCAAAAGCAAGAAAACAAATAGAATAATGACTCTGATAGATCAGTCATCCTGTATCCTAAACCTTTCAGGATGGGACTTGATGGGGGGTAGGGTAGGGGTTGGGTAAGTACCTCTAGAAGAGGAAAACAAGAATAACAGAAAAATTGTTAAGAATAGAAGAGTTGAAGATGGCACACAATATGCTATGCTTGGTTGATTGATTACGTAGAATGAAAGGATACTCTCTAAATAGTTAGTAATGACTGTAAGAGCCGAGCCAAGCCAATTTGTGAAAAATCCAAGCCGTCTGGATGAAATAACAGAAAAAGATATATAGAGAGAAGAAAGAAAAATAAGCAAATGGCAAGCAGCCAAGATGACAAGCAATAGAAATGGCAGGGGAAAATAGAAGCATTGGAAGTGACAAACAGCTGTCACCTTGACAAAAGAGAACAGAGTTAGTAATCGAGAGAGAGGTGCCAGCATAGTTCTCAAGTCTAGCATGACTACAAAATTAAGTGTACATCATTTAAGCACCATTATTGTGGCTGTTCTCAGGGACAAAAATTAAGAACCCCTTTTTCGGCTTCTTGCTGTAAGTAAAAAAAGAAAAAAATTAAGAACCCATGTTGTCAGAAGTCCAAATTTAGTTATGAAGGTAACAAATAGAATGCAAGATGTTTGATATCTAGGAAAGAAGGAAGGAAATAAATTTAGCGAAAAGAGAATTCAAGCCATGTAAGTTGTCACCCAAGGCTCTTGCTGTCCCTCTTATGGAAATGTTTTTTCCCAAATTTCCCCATAGCTCACAACTTCATCCAGTCCCTGCACAAATGTCATCTCACTGATCTCATTAGCTAAATTAACCACTCACCCAGCCCAGTTCTTTATAGAACTTACCACTACCTAAAATTATATTTTTGGCTTTACTTTTGAATATTTTATTTTATGCCATAACCTAGAACATAAACTCCATATGAACAGGCACATTTTATTTCTTATTTATCATTACATTCTACAGCTTTCAAAAGTGTCTCAATTTTGTTAAATGAATGGATTACCATATTATCATGGTCGCCATATATTCTAAAATCACACAGAACTAGGTTGAAATTCAGCCATCTACAGGTTTATAGGGGACATGTGCTTTCTTTCTTCCCAGCATATTTTGGAGAATGTCTCATCCCTAATCTTAATACAAGTGGCTCAGGAGTCTGACTCCACCTTCTAGCTCCAAGGGTAATGCTTAATACAGCATGGGTTACTCAGAGAACCCAGTCACCCCTGGTCACAATGGTTGGTTCATAGATTAGCATGGAATTCAATTCCAGTCAATTCAGACTCAACCCCAGGACTTTTTCCAGAGCTATCCAATCAGTACATTTTCTGGGATCTCTATAAGTAGAGTGTAAGCTTAGAGAGGCCAGCAACCATTTTTGCTACTGCATAGGAAGCAGTTGCTGGGAAAAGGCTCCAACTGAAAGGGAAAGCTGAGAGGTGTAAAAAATGAGACAACTTTCTGATGACATGATTTGAATCCCTAGATCCAAGATGTCAGAATTTTAACCTTTCCAACTTTCCATGAACACGAAACAACCAAAATTCTTATGTAATCTAATTT
Source organism: Mirza zaza (assembly GCA_008750895.1). NCBI lineage: Eukaryota > Metazoa > Chordata > Mammalia > Primates > Cheirogaleidae > Mirza > Mirza zaza. The sequence continues at coordinate 1,907 of VSMD01002926.1, read as the reverse complement.
AAGTTGGATTTTTCTCATTTGCAAAAGAAAGACTCCTGACCAGTGAAAATTGTGAGAGATTGCTCAAGTCTCATTTTAGTCACAGTATTGAGATAGGGGTGAATGAGGGACAATTAGGGAGACACTATTAAAACCACGTCTTAGTCCAGTCAGGCTGCTATAGCAAAATATAAACTAGGTGGTTTATCAATGACAGAAATTTATATCCCATGGTTATGAAGCCTGGGAAGTCCAGGATCAAGGCAAATTTGGTGTCTGGTGAGGGCCAGCTTTCTGACTCATATGCAGCACTTTCTTGGTGTGTCCTCATATGGTAGAAGATGCAAACGAGCTAAGGGCAATAACCCTGTTCATAAGGGCTCCATCATCATGACCTAATCACCTCCTAAAGTCCCTGATGCCATTGCTTTTGGGGTTAGGATTTCAACACATGAATTTGGGGAAAGGAGCACATAAATATTACTAAGTGAAGTATCCCAAGAATGGAAAAACAAGCACCACATATACTCACCAGCAAACTGGTATTAACTGTGCAGCACCTAAGTGGACACATAGGTACTACAGTAATAGGGTATTGGGCAGGGGGGAGGGGGGCAGGTATATACATACATAATGAGTGAGATGTGCCCCATCTGGGGGATGGGCATGCTGGAAACTCAGACTTGTGGGGGGAGGGGGGAAAGGGCATTTATTGAAACCTTAAAATCTGAACTCCTATAATATGCCAAAATAAAAAAAAAAAAAAAGGAGCACATAAATATTCAGAAACTTAACAGAGACACTAGCCTGATTCACCGGACCAATGGTACATCTTTGAAACGTCAGAAATACTGTTTGTACCCTGAACTAATCTACCCAATTAATAAATCACATTTAAGTACAGACACCCTCTTGAAATGTAAATTCCTCCTTTCTTAAGCTAAGAGCAAAGAAGAAAGCTTTAGAAAGTTATATTCACTCTGAAAGAGAAAATGACCATCTGTATATGACTTGAGAAGAGTCAGCCTGGAAATGGCTAATGGGGCAACACAGTGTTCAGCCCTCCATAGTGTTTGACATCAAAAGGGCAGCTGATCACGATGGTATTTGTCATTTGTTAATTTATAGACAAGTATGTTCTCATTCAAGTAATTTGATATTTTTTAAAAGAAAACATATCAGAGAAGACTAATAGCAACAACTTGAAAGAAAATTAGAAATCTTTGAAGCCAAAGAACTATAGTTTTCCAATGCATTCAAATTGAGGCCAAAACCTCACTCATCCTCTAAAATCCAGCTCAAATGGCACTTCCTTTAGAAGCCTTTCTGTGCACCTCCTGCAGAAGAGTTGATCCCCCTCTCAATCACGGTTTGTCCATAAGTCTGCTACAGTCTCTCCACAGTAAAGTAATTATTTATTTTTATTTTCCCATTCACCTCCATTACTCTGATAGCCAAACTGTGCCCTTCTTAAAAGCACATCTCTGTAAACCTAGAACCTAATACAAAACCTAATACAAAAGACAATATAGAACTATGCAAGTGAGCAATGAGAGAATGACAACCGAATGCACAACCACAGTCTATTTGAAGTTTCCTACATTGCTGTTCAAATGAATCTGTTTTGGTAAACCCTACCATTATCCAGCCAGTGAATCAAGTTCACCTAGATTTTAAAAGAATAAAAGTAAATTGATTTTTCTAACATTTGCTGATCTTAAATTTCTCATTACTTAGAAAATACTGTAATCTTAGAGTTTCCAAAGATATTTTCTCCTTGTTACTTACATAGTATGAACACTGTAATTCATGGATGAATGAAAAGACAGTTTTATGTTTTTATCATATTTTCATATGTTTAGTGAAAGTTAATTTCAGAACTATATGCTTAGCTGAAGATAGCAAAGCTATTCTACTACTACAATATT
>VSMD01002924.1:0-29399 GCA_008750895.1 Mirza zaza | reverse complement strand
GGGGATCAATGGAAGAAGTGGGGAATGGCTTTTGAGATTGTTCTTCCCCACCTTCGCCTATGAACTTCTGTCCTCCTGATTCCATATTCTCTCATATTCCTCTCTTCTGATCTCCTCCAAGCTGCTTGCCCAGGTACTTAATTTCCTAATTCATTCTGTCAACCTTCACCAAGTGCAATTCTGCCCATACCTGAGTGGACGCCGAGGATACAAAAATGAGTACAAAAGTTATAGCTGTCGAGCCACTGCTCATCTGTGCCCAAGGACAGACCAGGGAACAAGTAAATTACACTGCTATATGATGTTTAGTTTAATAAATATTACATCTCCAATTCTTATTGCTACTGCCTTGTTTCAAGTCTTCAGCATTTTTTTCACCGAAATTATTTTAGAAGCCTCTAAATGAGCCTCCAACTTCTCCCAGTCCAATACTTTTTCCACTCTCTGCCAGAGTTTCCTTTCTAAAATCCAAATGTAGCTACATCATTTGCTTGAGATCCTTCAAACTTATCCATCTTCTATAACAGTTGTCCCCAACCTTTTTGGCAGGAAGGACCAGTTTCATGGAAGACAGTTTTTCCACGGACGGGGCTGGGGAGGGAGGCGGAGCTCTGGCGGTGATGCCAGCAATGGGGAGGAGCTGTAAATACAAATGTAGTTTCCCTCACTCTCCTGTTGCTCATCTCCTGCTGTGCTGTGCATCCCAGTTCTTCAGTTTCATGGAAGACAATTTGTGGATGAGGAGCGGTGGAGGGGTGAGAGGCGGAGCTCTGAGGCCTCGTACCTAACAGGCCAACAGACTGGTCCACTGCCGAGGGAGGTTGGGGACCACAGTTCTATAGGACTACATTTAAGCTCCTTAGCATGACAAACAAGGCCCTACAAAATCTACACCTACTTTCAACAATCTGTCTCCTAACAGTCCCTCTCTTGAAAGCCAGAGCCCCAATCATTCTGAAATACTTTGTTCTGCCTTGTCTTCAGGGCTTTGCAAATATTTTCTCTGCCTGACATTCTTCCAATTCACTTTCCAACAATTGGTTCTTCTCTCATTTCCTGTAGGAAACCTAGAAACACATTTCCAACTTTCCTTTCCCCAGGCAAAGTCTAGAGCTGCTGGTGCTGCTGCTGCTGGTGCTGCTGCTGGTGCTGCTGGTGCTGCTGGTGCTGCTGGTGCTGCTGCTGCTGCTGCTGCTTCTTCTTCTTCTTCTTCTTCTTCTTCTTCTCCTTCTCCTCCTCCTCCTCCTCCTCTTCCTCCTCCTTCTCCTCCTCCTCCTCCTTCTTCTTCCTCTTCTTTCTCTCCTCCTCCTCTTCCTTCTCCTTCCTTCTCCTTCTTCTTCTTTTTTTGAGAAAGGGTCTCACTGTCACCTGGGCTAGAGTGCATTGGCATCATCATTGCTCACTGCAATCTCAAACTTTTGGGCTCAAGTGATCCTACCGCTTCTGCTTCCTGAATAGCTGAGACTACAGGTGCACACCACCACACCTGGCTAACTTTTCTTTTTTGTAGAGACAGGGTCTTGCTCTGTTGCCCAGACTGGTGTCAAACTCCTGGTCTCAAGTGATCCTCCCTACTTGTCCTCCCAACCTGCTAGGATTACAAGTGTGAGCCACTGGGCCTGGCCCAGTGTAGAGCTTTCTTTGAGCAGCCAGGGCATCACTGTATAACTGCTCTAGTTACAGGGCTGCCATTATTTGTATACAGGTGTGTCTTTCCCTTTAGATTGTGAAGCTCCCATTGCACCTGGCACAATGTTAGACCACATAGTGGATACTCAATAACTGCTTGTTGAATGAATTAATGACCTAGAAAGTGTTGATGGAGAAGGAAGTGAAATCTCTACTCCTTCCCCACTCCCTACTCCTTACCCTTCCTTTTCTATTTCAGGGAACTTCTCCTAAACTGTTTCAGGCTAACTGATCTAATCTCTTCCATTTGATTATCCTCCATCCAGCTCCCCTCTGATATTCCCTGACTTTAATATAATTACCCTCAGGTTATTTTATTTCCCATTCAAATTTTTTTTTTTTTTTTTTTTTTTTTTGAGACAGAGTCTCTCTCTCTCTCTCTTGCCTGGGCTAGAGTGCCGTGGTGTCAGCCTAGCTCACAGCAACCTCAGACTCCTGGGCTCAAGCGATCCTTCTGCCTCAGCCTCCCAAGTAGCTGGGACTACAGACATGCACCGCCATGCCCGGCTAATTTTTTCTATATATTTGTAGTTGTCCAGCTAATTTCTTTCTATATTTAGTGAGACTGGTCTCCAACTTCCGAGCTCAAACGATCCTCCTGCCTAGGCCTCCCAGAGTGGTAGGGTTACAGGCGTGAGACACCGCGCCCGGCCTTCCCGTTCAATTTTTGTGCCTGATCATTTCTCAATTCTGTCTATAGAGTCTCCATCTCTGGTTTGCCTCAAGGTCTTTCCTCCCTATTGTTTTAAAGATTCAGTAAAATTACACTTCTCATACTTTGTGTTAAAACACATAGATAGCAGTTCTCAAGTGATTCCCCCCTTTTCAGCACCTGATTCTCCATTCTCCATTATTCACACGTTCCTCTAGGGCCATGTCCCTGTCCCCACACATGCATAACTTTTGTTCAGGACGAAGGTGGGATCCTCTTTGTGTCTGGGTTAGGTAAACGAATTGTTTTCTTCTTCTTCTTAATGTTTTTCAATCCTCTGAGAATTGTTTTAAGAAATTGTTATTTTCAGGCTATGCAGGAGAATCAGACCTCACCACCAAGCCTCTCTAAAGTCAGGTTTCGGGGGCAGCAACACTGTAAAGATGACAATCATTCCTCTTAAACCTCCAAACCTAAGTAAGCCACACAAGTCTCCATGAGAAGGGTAAAAGATTGAGGAGGGATGGGATAGGACAAGAGGCGGGCAGTAGAAGGCCTGGTAGGCGTCCAGCGCGTCCCCGCAGACCCTCCTCGCCCTCCTGAACTTCCGCCCCCTGCACCACCCGAGATCTGAGTGGAAGATGCCCGCGAGCTACGTGAGCACGTGGTCTTGCGCGCGGTCCTGGGGGCGGAGCTCAGGGGTAGCTGGGAAGCGACGCAGGTCGTCCGTGCGTGCGTACGTGCTCGCTCACGGCGGTGGCGGCGGAGCGGAGAGGCCAGAGCCGGAGACCGAGCTGGGATCGGGCCCCGGGCGGGGGCGGTGCGAGTGCCGCCGAGCGGATCTTAGGGGCGGGGATTGAGCGGGGGCGGGCGGGACTGGAGCGGAACCCGGGAACGGGGCGGGAGGTCCCAGGGTTCCGGGTTGGGGGGGTGGAGCCGCACTTCGTCGCCGCGGGGGTGCCGGGACTCCGGCCGCAGTGCCGCCGCCATCACGGACTTCCTGTGGGACAAGCGCACGGGCCTCGCCGCCAGAACGGTGAGCGCGCGGGCTGGCTGGCCGCGGGCCCGAGCGGAAAGATGGCGACCGCGGGGCGGGCGGGGATAGGATTGCATTGGGGGCAAGGGACGGGGGCGAGATTAAGGGAGGAGGAATATCGAGACCTGCGAAGCGGCAGAGTAGGGAGATGAGGGGAAAGGTGGTTGGCCTGCCTTATATATATATTCAAGAAGACCTGTAGAAAATTTGGGAGAAGTCAAAGTAGGAGAAGGGGTGACAGAGTAGGGATAAGAGTGGTTCCAGAGATGAGAAAGAGCGGAATTACCAAAGTTGGACCAAGGGGTCTAATCAGAGCTGGAGAGGCAGAAGACACCACCGTGTCACTTGGAGCATGCAGGAGTTCGACTTTGAGGAGTTAGTTCTGGATTTTTGGAGTAAGAAAGGAAAAAAGAAAAAGATTCAGAAGTTGGGAAAGGCAAGCTAGAGATGCTTTGGGGAGAAAGGCCTGTGAGGCACTTTGATGTCATTGTGTATGTGGTGAGATGGCATTTATGTGGCTCTGCTAATCAGGGTTGAATTACCTGGGAGACTTGTGCTTGCATCTTCTTGGTTTTCTACCAACTCAGTTAGGGCAGCAGTGATCAAACATCACATTCCTCAATTTGAGGAGGTTGGGAAGAAGTGGCCCAAAATGGGGGCCAGATGTTGGAGTCCTTAAGTCTTTTACACACCTAATCCTCAACCCCCCACCCCTCCCTAACCCCCCCAAGACTTCTGTCCTGGGCCTGTTTCATTTCATTCTGCCTTACTATTCTCATCTTCCTGGATTGTGACTGATTTCTCTCTGATTTTTTTCCTTGAAGGAAAAAAAAAAAGGATTCGTGAACCCTGCCATTCCAATTCCATTAACTGGAAGGTGGCCAGCGCTCAGCCAAGTAGGGCTGATATTAATTAAAAACCAGTTATTCTCTACTTCTTAAGCATAAGAGGGGAGGGGCTAGATGGGAGGCTGACTGTAGTTTGGGGCCTACTGTATTAAAACTTCTCAAGGGAGCTTTGGCCAGAGATGTGAGAGATGATTAAGATAGTTCAAGGGGCCAGACCCAGGAACTTGCTAGTGTTTTGCATTTGCCTGGTATATATAGAAACCTGGCAAGCTGGATTCCTGCCTTCAGGACACTGATGGTCTAATTGGGGAGATAGACACACTTTTAATGACTATAATATAACTGTGTAAACTAAAGCTTTATTCTACTGACTTGTGAGGAACTCAGCATAGCACAGATGTCTATACTTTAGGTCCAGCCAGGAATGAACGTTGGCAGTCTCCATCAGTCACATAATCCCACTTTTGGTGAGATGTGTCTCAGACCTGAAGGTCTTCATGGAGCCATGTTTGAAGAAAATCAGGGTAGAGCATTTGAACTGAGTGGTCAGTAGTGAGGGGTTTGGGGGGCTTTATAGAGTTTTCAACTAGAGTTAGTAGGTGAGTATATACTCCAGCAAGGAGAAATAGTAAGCACTGAGGAAGTTGAGGGTGGTAAAAAGAGGTAGAAATCAAAGAGCAGAAAGCAGCTTAGTATTTGGAGCAGCCAGTCCTTGGAGGAAACTTCTGAAAACTCAGAGCTTTTTCTACTCTCTCTACTTTTCTTTCCCTTCCAGATGCCTCATCCCCGAAGGTACCATTCCTCAGAGCGAGGCAGCCGGGGGAGTTATCATGAACACTATCGAAGCCGAAAGCATAAACGACGAAGAAGTCGTTCTTGGTCAAGTAGCAGTGACCGGACACGACGTCGCCGGTGGGAAGACAGCTACCATGTTCGTTCCCGGAGGTGAATATTTATTGTTTACATGTTGAGGGCATTGTGCTAAGCAGCTGGCTGAAGGTGATATTCAGTGGATAACAAAATAAGCCATTTGTGCTGCAATGTTAAGAGTTATCATGAAGTACATAGTGAGAGACTGAGAACGTACTACCCAGAAGGTTTGGTTGGGGTTAGAGCAGTATGTGACATCTAAGTTTATCTGGAGGACAAGTAAGAGTCAAGTGAGAGAAGTGTCTTTGGGCAGAGGGGATGTGTGTGCAAAGGACTGAGAGCTAGAGGTAAACTAAATAAGCTAATAGATAAGACAAAACTAGGTTTGTAGGCCGGGCGCGGTGGCTCATGCCTGTAATCCTAGCTCTCTGAGAGGCCGAGGTGGGCGGATCATTTGAGCTCAGGAGTTCGAGACCAGCCTGAGCAAGAGCGGGACCCCATCTCTACTATAAACGGAAAGAAATTAATTGGCCAACTAATATATATAGAAAAAAATTAGCCGGGCATGGTGGCGCATGCCTGTAGTCCCAGTTGCTTGGGAGGCTGAGGCAGCAGGATTGCTTGAGCCCAGGAGTTTGAGGTTGCTGTGAGCTAGGCTGACGCCACGGCACGCACTCTATTGCCTGGGCAATAAAGTGAGACTCTGTCTCAAAAAAAAAAAAAACTAGATTTGTGCAGTTTTAATATTTTAGTGGCATGTTCAATGGGCGGGGTGGGTTAAGGATGTTTAGAGCAAGGCTGGATTTCAGTCAGGAACACTTGAGAAAGAAATGGCTCATTGAACCTCACTGGAGGGGAGTAAGAAGCCCCCAGAGGGAGTGGTTCTGTAGATGCCTTTTCAGAGGTCTTGGTGACATGCTGGTGTGGGAATCTTCTGTGCTTTCTTTTTTTTTGGCAGGAGGGGGGGTGGGAGGGGCAGAGTCTTACTCTTGCCCAGGCTAGAGTGAGTGTCATGGCGTCAGCCTAGCTCACAGCAACCTCAAACTCCTGGGCTCAAGCAATCCTGCTGCCTCAGCCTCCCGAGTAACTGGGACTACAGGCATGTGCCACCATGCCCGGCTTTTATATATTTTTATATATATATATATATATATATATGTATTAGTTGGCCAGTTAATTTCTATTTATGGTAGAGACGGGGTCTCGTTCTTGCTCAGGCTGGTTTTGAACTCCTGACCTCGAGCAGTCCGCCCGCCTCGGCCTCCCAGAGAGCTAGGATTACAGGCGTGAGCCACCGCGCCCGGCCCCTCTCTGCTTTCTTACCCTACTTGTCTTGTCCTTGGTCCTCTTGGAGTGAGTCAATGAGTGTCTTAGAGCAATTTTTCTAGCATTACTCTTTGTCCTCACTGAGGCAGGACCTTGTCACATAGTGTGGCAGGGAATGTGGCCTGAACAGATGCACCTAATGGTTGTTTGTTGTCCAATAGCAGCTATGATGACCGTTCATCAGACAGGAGGGTGTATGATCGGCGATACTGTGGCAGCTACAGGCGCAATGACTACAGCCGGGATCGGGGAGAGGCCTACTATGACGCAGACTATCGGCATTCCTATGACTATCAGCGGGAGAACAGCAGTTACCGCAGCCAGCGCAGCAGCCGGAGGAAGCACAGACGGCGGAGGAGGCGCAGCCGGACATTCAGCTGCTCCTCTTCGGTGAGTGCTAGCCCAGGCCCTTCTTGTCCCTCCTCTTTAGGCCTTCTAGGACCCTGGTAAGTAAGAAGTGTCCTTGTTCTCAGCTGAGCACTGGGGCATGAACATTGAGGTGGGCACTGAGTCTGTCTACTCTCTTGGAAGCTCTCCGACTCTTCAAGGCCCCAGGAATCTGCTTTGGAGATGGATGGGCACGGAGCATTTGTGACCCTCGGTGCCCTCCTTGGCATGCTGGGCATATTGTGTTGGGAGCAGCTCCTCTGCCCCAGCGGCCTCCACTCTTAAATGGGGACCTTGCTTGTGAACTGCCTTTCTCCCCTAAGCCCTGGGCTCTGTGGCCCCCTTGGCAGGCAGGCTAGGGTGGGGGCAAGGGGAGATCTGTTGCCTGCCCAGAAGGGCATTTTGTAGAGCATGGGGTTGTGGGTGACATTGGCAACGACACCACTTCTCTGCTCCGCCCGTGCCTCTCCCTGTCCCATTTTGGGTTTGGGGACTTGGGATTGTGTGCCGCTCTCTCTTCTCACACCAATCCGCCTTACTGCATCTGACGTGTTCCCTTCCACTGTCCCCCATCATCGTCTGTCCCCCCTGGCTGGGCGCCTGTGACCGGTGACCCCTCCACCACCCACCCCGCATCCCTCCGGCCCCCGCTCCGACACCTGGCTTGCTCCGACCCCCCCCGCCCCCCGACAGCAGCACAGCAGCCGGAGAGCCAAGAGTGTAGAGGACGACGCTGAGGGCCACCTCATCTACCACGTCGGGGACTGGCTACAAGAGCGATGTACAAGCCAAATCGTAACAATCCTATAGCCTGTAATGGTCCCATAGCCATCCTAACATCCCAAGCCAACCCAAGTCACAGCCTCTTTTGCCTTTTCTCAGTGGTGTTGTTTATCTGGGTGGTTTGAGTTGCTGTTGAGAATTGACCTCTGTTGTCCACTCCCAGCTCTCACGGCCCCTGGGTTAAAGGTGGTGGGAATCACACAGGGGTTTTCTTCCCCTGTGATCATCTGTATCTGTTCCCCTTCCTTCATCTCCTCACCCCAGGTTGCTGTACCCCTTTTTCTTCCAACTCAGCTCATTCCCCATCTTCTCTCCCTCCCTCTCCCCGACCCTGCTCTCTTTCGTTTCAGATGAAATTGTAAGCACCTTAGGAGAGGGGACGTTCGGCCGAGTTGTACAATGTATCGACCATCGCAGGTAACTGTCAGCCCCCTCTCTCCTCCACACCTGCTAGGCATAAAGAGGTGATGAGGGTTATCTGGGGCTTTTTTGCTGACTAGCCAAAGACAGAATTTCTTAATCTGCATGTAGCCCTGTTCAATTTGACATGTTTTTGAGAACCCAGCAAAAACCTCTCCTGCCAACCTAGGGGTGGGGCTCGAGTTGCCCTGAAGATCATTAAGAATGTGGAGAAGTACAAGGAAGCAGCTCGACTTGAAATCAACGTACTGGAGAAAATCAACGAGAAGGACCCTGACAACAAGAAGTAAGCAAGCAAAGGAGTACATGGGGAGTTGGGGAGGCTCCACCCTACAGAAGAGAAATTCCCAGACCTGGGTTAGGTAGGCAGGGGAGTCCTAGACTTTCTCATCCATTCATCTTTTGTTCGTCATCTTAGAGTAGTAGAACCTCAGGGTAGGAAGGAGGGCCTGTGACATTCTCTAATCCATTCACCCTTGTTTTCAGGGCAGTTAGATTGCTCCATAGTTTGACCCTAGCCCACAGTAGCTTCTGTAGAGATATACCCTGGACATGGCCCTAGGACTGAGCATCAATATCTTCTTCAAAAAAATGAATTAAGCTTTTATACCAAGAACTATGTTGATGAGGCATTTACATTTATATAGTAATATATGGTTCACATACATTCACAGGCCAAAAATAGAATAAGAGCATTAAGCAGAGACATAAGAGGACAATAGGTATAAACATGAGCCCAATGGTGGCTGTTGATGAGAGAATTTCAGGAGTTGGACTAGAGTTGGGGTTTAGGAGTGACAGTTTGATTCAGGGTCCATGCTGTTTGGAGCTTGGCACTTAATACTTATTTAGTAAATAGTGTTTTGAGCTATTTAAAATGTTGCAGAAAGTATTAAAGCTTGGCAGGTAGTACCTCTCTTCTTGGATCTGGCAGAAAGACCATTCCCTAGCTAAACTGAGTTTTTTTTGGTAATACTAGCTAGCATGTTCTTACATTTGGCCTAGGTAGTTCTCCCTTGTTGGAGGGGTGGTGGGCAGATGGGAGCTCATCAGACATCCCCCTTCCCCCCATCTCTTTCCCCAGCCTCTGTGTCCAGATGTTTGACTGGTTTGACTACCATGGCCACATGTGTATCTCCTTTGAGCTTCTGGGCCTTAGCACCTTCGATTTCCTCAAAGACAACAACTACCTGCCCTACCCTATCCACCAAGTGCGCCACATGGCCTTCCAGCTGTGCCAGGCCGTCAAGTGTGAGTGGGGTGGGGCTGAGGCGGATCTGGGCAGACCCTTCCCTTGATTGGACCTCTTCTGTCTCAGTTGTGCACTAGTGAAGTCCCTAAACAGTCAACTCTCTATTAACAGTAGTTCTTTACTATCATCTTGACATCTCTTCTTACTTAACTCCCTGACTGATGTCTTCATCATCACTGATTGCTCTTACTCCACACTGAAGCTAGCAGGAGCTGGAAAAGAAAGCCTTTGGAATCAAAGCACTTAATGACTTCCTTTTTCCCTCCCTCTTCTTCCTTGGGAAAGCATCAGTCAGACAGCAAACACAGACGAAAATGCATTCCTCGGGCTTGAGTTTTACATTTGTCTAAGAGGAGATGTTCTTCATTCACAGCAAAGCAGATGGGAGCATGGAGTAGTTCAGCTAAGGGGCCAGGCAGGAAGTCTAGACAAGTACTTAGTTCCTCTTGAGTCTTCACAGCAATAACAGTTTCACAGAATTGAGTTCAGACTGTCAGATATACACATGTCAAAGCCAGTACAAAACTACAACCCAAAGCAAACTATCTCTTTATTTTTATAGCAGTTGACATATATGTGTATTTTAGATTATCAAGAGTAGGGCTTCTTAGACCAGGCATTTCATTTAGATGTAGTGCAGAAAGCAGCCCTAGTGATTGTGGACCTGCCTCCTCACCAGCTTTGCTAGGGTCAGTTGGTACCAGTTAGCTCTGGCCACCTGACCAAGCCTGACCTGGCCTTCTCCCCTGCAGTCCTCCATGATAACAAGCTGACACATACGGACCTCAAGCCTGAAAATATACTGTTTGTGAATTCAGACTATGAGCTCACCTACAACCTAGAGAAGGTAAGATGGACAGGGTCCGTACTTTGGCCAGTGAGAGGGTGGCAGCTGGGCCACCTTGCCTTTTTACTCAGCCCTTTCTGTCCTTCCTTTCACTCTTTCTCCCACATTTTCTCCCTGTCTGGCTCCAACTGCATAAAACCAGAGTATCAGAATAAGTTGAGAGATTTAAGAAGATCTAAATTGGAAGAGAACTTGGAAGGGACCTCTAAATAACTTTCCAATAGAGTGAAAATGCTTTTAAGCGTCTTGGTTCGAACTGCCTTCTATTTTTAGGTATATATTTCTGTGAGGTAGAAAAGCTGGGCTCCCTTGACTAACTAGAGGTAATGGAGATCTCAGAGCTAAAGAAGCTCTCCTTCCCTTTGACCCCTTTGCTATGTTAGGTATTTTCAGAAAAACTATATACCCATCTCTTCAGATATTAGAGACTTGCATGCTATTCCATGATCATTCCTTCATTCTTTTGCTCTCTTACTCCTAAAGTACTGGGGTATATTTGAAGGAGGCTGTAAAGCAGGAAATTTCCTGGGGTTTGTGGGGGCAGGCAGGCAGGTCAGAGTTGTTTTTTCAAGGCTCAGAAGCCCTTTGGAAAATAGTGGTGGAATCTTTGTCTGGGGTGCAGAGGTTCATTCTATTCCTGCTTTGCTCCTAGAAACGAGATGAGCGCAGTGTGAAGAGCACAGCTGTGCGGGTGGTAGACTTTGGTAGTGCCACCTTTGACCATGAGCACCATAGCACCATTGTCTCCACTCGCCATTACCGAGCACCAGAGGTCATCCTTGGTAAGGGAGGGCAAGGTTGTTGGAGTGTGTGAGGTGATGGGGTGGGTGGGCCTCCCTAAGCCTCATAACACCTTTTCTCTCCCATTCCCACCTAGAGTTGGGCTGGTCCCAGCCTTGTGATGTGTGGAGCATAGGCTGCATCATCTTTGAGTACTATGTTGGCTTTACCCTCTTCCAGGTAAGTGGATAGGTATCTTAATTGTCTACCCAGCATTCTTTTACCTACCTGATTTCTCTGTTGTCTGCTGAGGACTTGCCTGCTCACTCTTCCAAATTGTCCATCTTCCTGGCAGCTAGTCCTCAGTATCCCCTTCTCAGTCCCATACTTATTTCTGTCTTTGTTTCCCAGACCCATGACAACAGAGAGCATCTAGCCATGATGGAAAGGATATTGGGTCCTATCCCTTCCCGGATGATCCGAAAGACAAGGTGAACCTTGAATGGGAAGGACTTAACCCTTTTCTTTTTCTCTCCACAGAACTGGTCTGTTTCACATCATTTTCTTTTTCTTTGACACCTCCTGTCCCCTCAGTTACTCTCAGATGGGGAAATAAGGGAATTATAACAAGGAGAACCTTCTGATTCCTCAACCTCCCCTTCCCCTCTAGAAAACAGAAATATTTTTATCGGGGTCGTCTGGATTGGGATGAAAACACGTCAGCTGGGAGCTACGTTCGTGAGAACTGCAAACCACTGCGGGTGAGCCAGGCTGGGGATAAATAGTGCCCACCACCCAGAGGTCACTTCTTTCTTAGGTGGTTTGCCCTTGCAATGCTCTTCACAAACAGAGGGTTAGGAAAGGAGGGGAGGAAAACTGAAAGAAGACATCTTTGGTCAATAGAGGAAAGATAAAGAGGGAGTGGTTTTGTGGAGGGAAGGAGGTTAGACAACCTAACCTTGAGACAACCAGAGATCAAAGCAATGTCCTGGATTCTTTAGGTCAGACAGAAAAGAATAAACTACCTTTGAAGAGCTTACATTTTAATGAGGAGCTAAAGAAGATTCATGAAGTTGACAAGGATATACAAGTAGAAAGAACTTTGAAACAGTATGAAGGAGTAATTGTGCTAGTGGGAAGGTAGGTTGAGCTGTAATATCAGAAACATTGGTCATGGTGTGGTGGTAAGGTAGCATTCAGATTGGTTGCAAGCAGAGCCTTGGTCCATCAAGATTGAAAGGTAGGGCCTTGAAGAAGAATGCAGGATTTGTAAGGCATCTTGCCTCACCTTTTTCCTGCCCTCCTCCACCAGCGGTATCTGACCTCAGAGGCAGAAGAACACCACCAGCTCTTCGATCTGATTGAAAGCATGCTAGAGTATGAACCTGCTAAACGGCTGACCTTGGGTGAAGCCCTTCAGCATCCTTTCTTCGCCCGCCTTCGGGCTGAGCCACCCAACACCAAGTTGTGGGACTCCAGTCGGGATATCAGTCGGTGACGATCGGGCCCTGGGCCCCCCCTGCATCTCTTATAGCAGTGGGTGTCCAGTCCAGGACACTGGTGCTTTTTTATACAAGAGAACAGAGCCGGAGCTCACTCCTTCCTCCTGGCTCTCTATATACCTGTGAATATGTGAAATAGTGTAAATATAACAGAACTTGTACCTATCACTTCAACCCCTGCCTTGTACATAATGCTATTCCATCCACTCTTTCCACCCTCACCTGCTCCCTCAGATGGAGTTGGATGGGGGCAGAATGAAGTAACCAGGTGACATTACCCCATGTTTTATAAGGAATTTTGTACAGTCTTTGTGAAATAAAATGACGTGCTTCCTCTGACCCCCATCCCTGGAGTTTGAGGTTTGGGCATGCTAGCTAAGGTGGAGGGATGAGACGATTGGCAGCCTTTCTGAGTTTGGGTATGAAAGGATCCCTCACCCTCCAAAATTGACTAGAGCTAGGCCATCAGTTTGTTCTACTTGTCCGCATTGTCATATTGGAGGATACTGATGGGTGGGGCAGCATTTCTCGCAGGTTAGGCTGGAGCAGGGTTATTATAAAGTGGCACATCTCTGATGTGAAATGAGGGCTGGGAAAGGGGTCTGACTACTATAGCCATTAGGCTGCACCCCCGGGTAAAGCCAAAAACCCAGATAGAAAACTTGCTCAACTGGGCTCCAGGGAGGCCGCCACAACTGGTTAGAAGGTTCCCGTCGTCCACCTCGGGAGGCTGGGCAGACTAAGTTCTGGCGCGAGGCTTGCTGGGAAGTGTAGTTAGTTAGTGGAGGGAAGTCACGTGAGGAAGGGGCGGTGCTTGGCTTCAGGGACTGGGTTCGGTCTATCACGTGGGGGCTCTTCCGTCTTTGCTTTCGACCAAGGCGCAGGCGCAGCCCTCTGCTGCTACGGGGATCCTTGAGACCCTTCCGGTCGCTACGACCAATCCGTGCACAGAGGAGCGGGGCGGACCGAGAGAGCGGAGGGAGCTCTGAGAGCCACCGCCGCCGCCACTGCCGCGGCAGGGGCGTGGAGGGCAGTGGGCGGCCGAGGCCGCGGTTGCAAACATGGCTCAGAACAGAGACGGCGGGAACCCGTTCGCCGAGCCTGGCGAGCTTGACAACCCCTTTCAGGTGACTTGCGCCCGCCTCCTTAGTCAGTCAGGTTGACTTCTCGGTTCTGTAGGGTTGGGTTAACTTGTATTCCCATTGGTGACGTTTGGTCCTGGGAAGGGGCGCCACGTGGGGGTGACAGTGACTCCAGGCCAGTAAGTACCCCGAGGGGCAATGCGAGGTGATGGATTTGAGGCAAATGTTGGGACAACAGCGTGGCCCCAAAGGTGCAGTACTTGGAGCCGTGGGCAGTTTAGGAGAGTTCCCTGGGAATTCCCCCAGCAGGCACTGAGTGTCAGCTGAGCCCAGGTCTCTGCCCTCAGGACCCAGCTGTGATCCAACACCGACCCAGCCCTCAGTATGCCACGCTCGACGTCTACAACCCTTTTGAGACCCGGGAGGTGAGTTACTGGAGATCACAGGAGGTCAAGAAAGGAGGTTTGCCAGTGAGCCCAGTCTGTCTGGGTATAGGGGACCTTTCTGCATGCAGAGGAAGGGAGAGGCACTGTGATCTTAGGCTCCCTGAGAGAGACCAGTCTGCCATGGGATGCCTAAATCCTTCTAGGGACAACTAGGACCAAGATTCATCTCATTCGAGCTCTAAAAGTCAGTCCTGGGAGGACCTGGAGTCTGGCAGGGCCTGAACCAAGGCTGTGTCTGGGAACACTTCCTTGAAGAAAATAAAGGTTGGGGCAGGTTGGAGTTCATGTTGGGTGTGCAGTTTGAAGGCAGGGAGTGAGGAGGACTACACCTGTTTGTCCCACTAGAATAGAAAATGGTGAGCTTTAGGCCGGGCATGGTGGCTCACGCCTGTAATCTTAGCACTCTGAGAGGCTGAGGCGGGCGGATTGCTTGAGGTCAGGAGTTCGAAACCAGCCTGAGCAAGAACGAGACCCCATCTTTACTAAAAATAGAAATAGTCCCAGCTGTTCGGGAGGCTGAGGCAGAAGGATTGCTTGAGCCCAGGAGTTTGAGGTTGCTGTGAGCTAGGCTGATGCCACGGCACTCACTCTAGCCTGGGCAACAAAGTGAGACTCTGTCTCAAAAAAAAAAATAAAAAGAAGGGAGTAGAGATGGTGGATGAGTGCTTTGAATTCTTGCTAAGGAATTGGATGTGAGGGGTGATGAGGGCTGTTGCAAGTCATCTAAAGTCCTCTGACATAAATTCGACACAAGAACTAGTTTCCTAACAATAGGAGGAAAGACTGCTGCCTTAAAGGAATGAGTTCTGGGTCTAAAAGCATTCAAGCAGACTCTAGTCCTGTGTTATGAGGGACTAGATGCTCCCTAAGGTCTTTTCCCCAACAGCCGTCACCCGCCTATGAGCCTGCTGCCCCTGCCCCACTGCCTGCACCTTCAGCTCCCTCCTTGCAGCCCTCGAGAAAGCTCAGTCCCACAGAACCCAAGAACTATGGCTCCTACAGCACTCAGGTAAAACAGCTGTGCAGGTGGGGACTGGGGAGAGGGGCCAGGGTTGGGGCCCAGAGCTCACATTCCCTCTGTTCATACTGAGCAGGCCTCAGCTGCAGCAGCCACAGCTGAGCTGCTAAAGAAACAGGAGGAGCTCAATCGGAAGGCAGAAGAGTTGGACCGCAGAGAACGAGAGCTGCAGCATGCTGCCCTGGGGGGCACTGCCAGTAAGTGGGTCTTTGGTAGGGTGGGAGAGAGCATCTGATGGTTTGGAAGGAGCAAAAAAAAAAAGGGGGCTGGGCACGGTGGCTCACGCCTGTAATCATAGCACTCTAGGAGGCTGAGGCGGGCCGATTGCTCGAGGTCAGGAGTTCGAAACCAGCCTGAGCAAGACCGAGACCCTGTCTCTACTCTACTATAAATAGAAAAGAAGAAATTAATTGGCCAACTAATATATATAGAGAAAAAATTAGCCGGGCATGGTGGTGCATGCCTGTAGTCCCAGCTACTTGGGAGGCTGAGGCAGTAGGATCGCTTGAGCCCAGGAGTTTGAGGTTGCTGTGAGCTAGGCTGACGCCACGGCACTCGCTCTAGCCTGGGCAACAAAGTGAGACTCTGTCTCAAAAAAAAAGAAAAAGAGCGTCGGCTTTGGAGTCAGACTGCTGGCTTTGAATTTTGGAGATATTGCTTACTAACCATGGCTCTTAGGCAAGTTATTTAATCCTGAGTGCTTCAATTTTCTTATTTGTAAAGTGAAAATAATGTTTGAATCTGTTTGACAGGATTGTTGTGACTGTTAAACAAGGTCATATATGTAAATTGCTTGGTGTAGGGCTTAGCTGTTATAAATAGTAGTAAACACTTGTTGTTACTTTTACTTTTTCCACTTTCTCTTCTCTCTTTGGACCCCAAATTGGAGGTAAAAGAGAGGACCCAGGGATGAAGGAAGTGGAGAGTGATTCCTTTGTTGGTCTCTGCCTCACTTCTGGGGTCCTCCTACTCTCTTTGTGCCTTACAGCTCGACAGAACAATTGGCCCCCTCTACCTTCTTTTTGCCCAGTTCAGCCCTGCTTTTTCCAGGACATCTCCATGGAGATCCCCCAAGAATTTCAGAAGACTGTATCCACCATGTACTACCTCTGGATGTGTGAGTAGTGAGAAGCCTTTTGGAGGAAGTTACTGGTAGCTCTCTTAACTGCCCTGGGGGGGCCATTCATCTAGAACCAGACACTTCACCTCTCTTCAACATTTTAATTTTAAGCCAGTTTCTCCAGGAATCTTCCTGGGTTGCTGTTTTTAGGCTATTTAGAACTTGTTCACCAGCCTGCTAGCAAATGTATGTTCTTGCCCCCTCCTCACTTTCCTTTGTCCCCATACAGAAATGTATTCTGATTGATTTAAATGTCTTTGCAAGGTGATCACACATGATTGAGATTTGCTTGCTCTGTCTCTCCTGTTGAGTTGAGGATTCCATGAAGGCAGGAGCTACCTTCCTTTACTTACTCTGCCACATTTGGTGAGGGTTGTGGGGTGAGCATAGATGGGAAGGATTCTTCATTGTAGTCCAGAAGGACCTGTCATCCTGTCCCTCTGCCCCTTAGGCAGCACTCTGGCTCTTCTCCTGAACTTCCTCGCCTGCCTGGCCAGCTTCTGTGTGGAGACCAGCAACGGCTCGGGCTTTGGGCTTTCTCTCCTCTGGGTCCTCCTTTTTACTCCCTGCTCCTTTGTCTGCTGGTACCGCCCCATGTATAAGGCTTTCCGGTAAGTGTGCGTGGGGTGGTGGTGATGGGGACCTGGGATGGCCCCCACATCTGCTCCTTCAGCCCTGATTTTTCTCCCACTCTCCCCATTTCTTTCTTTTTGCAGGAGCGACAGTTCATTCAATTTCTTCGTTTTCTTCTTCATTTTCTTCGTCCAGGATGTGCTCTATGTTCTCCAGGCCATTGGTATCCCAGGTTGGGGGTTCAGGTCTGTGAGGCTGCTATCTACCCTCGCCCTTTCCTTTCACTCCTCTAGACCAAGCCAGCGCTCAGTACTGGGGTAGGAGTAGTTCAGAAAAAGGAAATACGGTTTTAATCCTTGGGAAGTGGTAGTTTAGTAAGATACAGGACATACTTTCAAGATAGAAAGAGCCCAGACAGAACTCTCAACAGGCATAGATTGAGAGGAAGACGGTTACGTGTGGTCGATCTGAGAGGCTGCCTGGAGAAGGCATATAAACTGTAGTTGAAGAGAGGAGGAAGAATCCTGAGAGGACTGCCTGGAATTGCTTAGAGAGCTAGGAGCTAATGGTTCAGAAACTGAAATTAAGCTGTGAAGAGAGTAGCCGTAGTTGGGATTGTGGTGTGTGGAACGCTGCCAGGCTGACAGAGGAGTGACCGCTGATGGGCAGGGTGGGAAAAGGGCCCGTTGGCATCGTAACCATTGGAGAAGCTGGGAGGGCAGAGACCCAGCTGTGCAGCCCCTCTTCACTAGCATGTTCTTCCCCCCGTTATAGTGGCTGGATCTCTGCTCTGGTGGTGCTGAAGGCCAACACAGCTGTAGCTGTGCTCATGCTGCTGGTCGCCCTCTTCTTCACTGGCATCGCTGTACTGGGAATTGTGATGCTAAAGCGGGTGAGGGGCTGTGTTGAAGATGGGGCCAAGAGGGTGAGATCACGGGTCCCTAGGGGCCTGGGTGGAACATTCAGGAGGAATCGAGGCGGGCCAGGCTGATGGGCAAGTTCTCAGCTAATGGACCTCTGGGGTGTATGTTTCTGTGTGTGTGAGTATGTGTACTGAGAGGGAGGGTCAGAGCCAAGAAGGAAAAGCTAGAGCAGCAGGCTGGTGAGTGGTGATGATAGTTTTTGGTTGGGGTAAAGCAACAGTGGCGGGAACGTGCTATAATTTCTTTGTCCTCTACACGCAGATCCACTCCTTGTACCGCCGCACAGGTGCCAGCTTTCAGAAGGCCCAGCAAGAATTTGCTGCTGGTGTCTTCTCCAACCCTGCAGTGCGAACCGCAGCTGCCAATGCAGCCGCTGGGGCTGCTGAAAATGCCTTCCGGGGCCCATGACCCCTGACTGGGAAACCCTGACCCTGCCACTTGAGGGAGCTGACTTAGCTCCCATCCCTGAGGTCTCTGGGACTTGGAGAGACATCACTATTTGATGGCTTCTTTATAGTGTCCCCAGTCCCACGGCTATGACTGCTGAACCTGACTTAGGGGCTTGAGGAGTCCACTGTGACCCAGTCACTGCTCACTCTTCCCCCCTGACATTGGGCCACATTGCCGCCACCTCTTACACACCCCAACCTAGCTTTCCTCTGCTGTGCCAAGGCTGTTGCTTCGGTTATTTAAATAAAAAGAAAGTGGAACTGGAACTCACATCCCTGTTTCCTGTATTTCCATTGGTAATTAATTAGGCCTTATGAAAGAGAAAGTGCGGAGTGGAAGCAGAGTGTGAACTGTGGAGGGAGAGTGGGACCTGGCTTTAGCGTAAACGCAGAGCTGTGGGGGGCGGGGCGGCACAGCCGAGGTGGCTGCAGCGGGAAGAGGGAGCAAAGTCCAGGGCTGGGCATGGAAACGCGGAGACGCCAGGGATCCCTACGCTCCATAAATGACCAGGGGAAGAACCGCTGCCTCTGCTGGGAACGCCAGGGACGCGTGGGCCTGGGGCCTGAAAGGCTGGGTGGGGCTCAAGTGGGCGCTGAAAGGATCAGCAGCAGCTCAGCCAGGATCCGAGGAGAGGCAGTGGGTGAAGTGCTCAACCAAAGGGCAGAGCTGGCTGCCTCGCCCCGCCGCCGTCAACCCCACCCCACCCCACGGGCTCAGTCCCGAACTACAACTCCCGGGCTGCACCGCGCCAACCCTTGCCGCCACGCCCCTTCTCCCGCACCATCCCATCCCCATCCCCCGCCTTCAGTCTCCGACCTGCTGCAGCCGGAGCTGGGGGAGCCGAGCGTGGTGGGGAGGGGAGCTGGGCGGGCGACCGGGGGGACGGCGGCGCCGCAGCCTCTCCCCACCAGGCGGCCCCGGATCCCACTGGACACCCTGCGGGCACACCGACCGCGCCTCTAGAGTCACCCCGCGCCAACCCCTGCCCTCTTCTCTAGACTTCTTTCCATCCTTCTCGCCCTTACCCTCCCCACCCTTCCCTGGGCTCCGGACCGCTGCCCTCTCCTCACTCCGAGACCAGCCCTTCTCGGCTCCCATCTTCCCTAGGGAGATGCGATGAGCCCGTGCTCCTGCGTCCTCATCGCCGCCCCGGGCACGGTGCCCGTTCAGTGCCCGAGGTGGGGAGAAAGCACCCCGCGGTCCCTCCGTGACGCCGCTCGCTTGGGCCCCGCCCCAGCTGGCGTCCCTGGGCCATGCCCCAGGGGACCCAGCTACAGGGTGGGCTCTAGAGCGAGGGGGGTGGAGAGGAGAAAGGACGGGGCCTTTGGCGCCTCTGAGATGCTCCCAAGCACCAGGGGGTGCCGAGCGAGGCGCAGACAACCGGGCGGCCGGCATGATGCCCTCGCCTAGTGACTCCAGCCGCTCTCTGACCAGCCGGCCCAGCACCCGGGGCCTTACCCACCTCCGCCTCCACCGACCCTGGCTGCAGGCCCTGCTCACGCTGGGGCTGGCCCAGGTGCTCCTGGGCATCCTGGTGGTCACCTTCAGCATGGTGGCCTCTTCCGTCACCACCACCGAGAGCATCAAGAGGTCCTGCCCGTCTTGGGCTGGGTTCTCGGTGAGTTGGGTGCACAGTTGTTGGGTGGGGGAGGCTCCTTGGGCCCCACCCCTCCACACCAGCTGCAAGTCCACATCCTGCCCTCTCCTTCCTCTCCTGGTCCTCTCCCTCCTTACAGGGCTGGGTGCATCCTGTGGTGAGGGGCTCACTCAGGTGCCTCCCCTGCCAGGCTGAGCCTGTGCCCACTCTGTCCCCAGCTGGCGTTCTCCGGGGTGGTTGGCATTGTGTCCTGGAAGCGGCCATTCACTCTAGTGGTAGGTGCCAGAGTCCAGTGCCCACTGAGAGGCAGGTGCCCAGCACCTGAGGGGATGTCCATATTTCCCTCAAGAAGAGAACTGGCTCCCCAGTTGATGCCAGCCGGGCACGAAGTGTCTGTGAAGGCGGGTGGTTCCATCTATGGTAGAGGGGTACTCATGAGGATCCCAATCCTGAGTCTGCACCCTGTTTCCCCTAGATCTCCTTCTTCTCCTTGCTTTCGGTGCTCTGTGTCATGCTTAGCATGGCTGGCTCTGTTCTCTCCTGTAAGAATGCTCAGCTGGCTCGAGACTTTCAAGAATGCTCCATGGTGAGATTTAAGGAGGGACAGCTGGAAAGAACTGGTTGGGAGGTGTACAGGACACTTGAGTTTGTCCTGACTCAGGCTGCCTCACTCTCCCTAATCCCATCAGGATGGAAAGGTCTGTGTGTGCTGCCCCTCTGTTCCTCTACTCCGGCCCTGTCCAGAGTCAGGGCAGGAACTGAAAGTTGCCCCTAACTCCACCTGTGATGAAGCCCGAGGGGCTCTCAAGGTGAGCATGCACCCCCCGCCCCAGACATCCTTCTGGTTCTCGCCCATGCCTCCCTTTCTGGGGTACCCACAGGCCCAGAATGTATGGGACTTACTCCTTTCTCACTTCCCCTCTCCTCTTCCCTTCCCAGAACCTGCTCTTCAGCGTCTGTGGGCTCACCATTTGTGCCGCCATAATCTGTACCGTCTCTGCTATTGTCTGCTGCATCCAGATCTTCTCTCTGGACCTCGTGCATACGGTGAGGGGGAGGCTGGGGCCAGAGCTAGGTGGCGTGCAGGGGTGTGTGTGTTGGATCTGGCCCTGAGGAAGCAGTGGCTACAGATCTGGCTTCTGAGCACCAAGGGCTGGGAGTCATCTAGTGGATGTGCATGTCTATTGCAGGGATGTTTAGGGGCCAAGAGAGGGTGAGAAGGAGAGATGACATGGGTGAGTTAAGTATGCGATGCTAGTCTGGGACCAGAGGGGATTTAGAAAATGGACAGGGTGTTGGGTACAGTCTTAGATCCAGGTGAGGATAAAGAGTGGACATTCTTGTGGAGACAGAGAACAGGTTGTGATTCTGGATGGGGGCAGGGCTACAAAGAGGACAAATTTCTGGGCGGGCAAAGTCAGAGCTAGAGGTCCAGGGTGGGGGCTGGGCTAAGGATGAGCTGGTTCTGGGTAAGGGATGGGCTAGAACTGGGGCTTCTTGGAGAAAAAATAATGTAGATGAGAGAGGAGTTTGGGGGCCAACAACTTGCTTGCTCCCCAGCAGCTGGCTCCTGAGCGCTCAGTCTCAGGCCCCCTGGGGCCTCTGGGCTGTACATCCTCACCCCCAGCCCCTCTCCTACACACCATGTTGGACCTGGAGGAATTTGTACCACCTGTGCCCCCACCTCCCTACTATCCCCCAGAGTACACCTGCAGCTCAGAAACAGATGCACAGAGGTGAGGCCTGGTGAGGTCCTGCTGGGAGAACTAAGGAAGGGGACTGGGGCTGGCTGGGATTGGTGGGGTAGGATCTTTGTGGAGTAGCAGCTGTTTTCTCCTATTTTGATGCTCTCCCTCATCTTGCCAGCATCACATACAATGGCTCCATGGACAGCCCAATGCCCTTGTACCCTACTGATTGCCCCCCTTCTTATGAGGCCGTCATGGGGCTACGAGGAGACAGCCAGGTGAGGGCGTGGCTTGGTGAGGGCTGGGGAGCAGGACTGAACAAGCTGTAGTTGCTTGATAAAGATAATAGTAGTTGTCATGATCTTTGTAGTACTGGCATGTCCACTGTCATCTTTGATCTCACCTAGAGCCTGGTAAGGTGGGTGGGATAGGAACTATTATTTCTCTCTTATGGATGTGGATACTGAGTCCCACATAAGTGACTTGTACAAAGTGACAAAGCTGGTCTGGAATCTAGGTCTCCAGAGCTCTGTCCACACATAGCGGTGGCCATGTCAGTTGAGTAGGGCTGGACCCTTGATCCTTGTGTCTTCTGCAGGCAACTCTCTTTGATCCTCAGCTTCATGATGGCTCTTGTATCTGTGAGCGAGTGGCCTCCATTGTAGATGGTGAGCAGAGGGTGGGGAGGGGTGTACAGGGCAGAGCTTTGGCTGGGTGGGGGCAAAAGAAGGTGGAGACAAGGCTGAGTTGGTGGCTTGGGGGCAAACAAGGGCTGTGGCTTCTTGGAACCCTGGCTTTCCTCTGAGATGAAGCTGGAAGCAGAGCCACCTGGAGAGGCTAGGCTTGGGAAAAGAGAACTGCCTGGGCAGTGCCGGGCCAGGCTGGTGCTACTTAGTGCCCCCTGCTGCCCACAGTGTCCATGGACAGCGGGTCTCTGGTGCTGTCAGCCATCGGCGACCTCCCTGGGGGCTCTAGCCCATCGGAGGACTCGTGCCTGCTGGAGTTGCAGGGCTCCGTGCGCTCCGTTGACTACGTGCTCTTCCGCTCTATCCAGCGCAGCCGCGCCGGCTACTGCCTCAGCCTGGACTGTGGCCTGCGGGGCCCCTTTGAGGACAGCCCCCTGCCACGGCGGCCCCCACGGGCTGCCCGCTCCTATTCCTGCTCTGCCCCAGAGGCCCCACCCTCACTGGGTGCCCCCACAGCTGCCCGCAGCTGCCACCGGCTGGAGGGCTGGCCGCCCTGGGTGGGACCCTGCTTCCCTGAGCTGAGGCGGCGGGTCCCCCGGGGAGGCAGCCGCCCAGCTGTGGCCCCTCCCACCCGAGCCCCTACTCGACGCTTCAGTGATAGCTCAGGTTCCCTCACCCCACCGGGGCACCGGCCTCCTCATCCGGCTTCCCCACCTCCGCTGCTGCTGCCACGGTCCCACAGCGACCCAGGCATCACCACCTCCAGCGACACTGGTAAGCACCCCTCCCCCACCCCACCCCCGGTTCAGGAGAGGGCAGGCACTGGGAATTAGAGGGTCAGTGATGCCCACCAGGATTTGGGACACTGTTGAGGTCCCTGAGGAGGAAGAAGGGATGAGTTCACTCCTGAGAGAGACACTTCTTTAGTCCTCACCTCCTAGGCACAGACCATTCATAGCTTAGTGGCTGAAAGAGGAGGGCGTGTTTTGTGAAAGCAGTTCCATGTCTCCCAGCTTGAGCCAGATACCTATCCTCTTAAGGCCTTAGTTTCTCACCTGCAAAACAGGTATAGTGTGGCCGGGCGCGGTGGCTCAAGCCTGTAATCCTAGCTCTTTGGGAGGCCGAGGTGGGCAGATCGTTTGAGCTCAGGAGTTCAAGACCAGCCTGAGCAAGAGCGAGACCCCATCTCTACTATAAAGAGAAAGAAATTAATTGGCCAACTAAAATATATATAGAAAAAATTAGCCGGGCACGGTGACGCATGCCTGTAGTCCCAGCTACTCGGGAGGCTGAGGCAGCAGGATCGCTTGAGCCCAGGAGTTTGAGGTTGCTGTGAGCTAGGCTGACGCCATGGCACTCACTCTGGCCTGGGCAATAAAGTGAAACTCTGTCTCAAAAAAAAAACAAACAAAAAAAACATGTATAGTGGTAGTACTTTCACCATAAGTGCTATAGGGTTGCTGAAAAGTGAGATAATGCATGTAAAATGGTTAGCATTGTGCTGAAAGTGCTCCTGATTACCTCCGTGTGCCAGGGGCTGGGAGCATGCAGCAGTGAACGATACCACCATAGTCCCTGGACCACCTAGTCATTGGCAGATGTGGGCAGAGATGATGGTCCCTTGATTAGGGATGGGGTGTGGGAGCTGTGGAACTTCCGGACTTGAGTTCTCACAGGACAGTGGATGGGTGGGCGTGTCCACAGTGTCCCTGCTCAGTCCCTGTCTTTCTCTCTTCTCTGCAGCTGACTTCAGGGACCTTTATACCAAAGTGCTTGAGGAAGAAGCTGCTTCCATTTCCTCTGCAGATACAGGTCTGGCATGTGGTTGGCACCCAGAGCATAAGGGGTAGTGGAGCGCAGCCTGGCCCTCTCTATACCCCCACCCCATTCTCTTATCTGTCTTTTTCTCTCTGCAGGGCTCTGCTCTGAAGCCTGCCTCTTCCGCCTAGCCCGCTGCCCTTCTCCCAAGTTGCTACGTGCCCGTTCAGCCGAGAAACGGCGTCCTGTGCCCACCTTCCAGAAAGTTCCCCTGCCTTCAGGCCCTACACCCGCCCACTCCTTAGGGGATCTGAAGGGCAGCTGGCCAGGCCGGGGCCTGGTCACTCGTTTCCTCCAGATGTCCAGGAAGTCTCCGGACTCCAGTGGGACTAGAGCCCATGGACATAAGCAGGTAGGAGTTGAGGGAGCCAGAAAGATCATTGGGAAAGCCTGGAGTTTCAGGTTGGGCCATACTGATGCCCTTTCTTCGGTCCTCATCCAGGTACCCCGGAGCCCGTGGGGCCGGCCAGGCCGAGAGAGCCTCCACCTTCGCAGCTGTGGAGACCTGAGCTCCGGCTCCTCCTTGCGGCGTCTCCTGTCTGGCCGCCGACTAGAGCGTGGTACGCGCCCTCACAGCCTCAGCCTCAATGGTGGTGGCCGGGAGACTGGGCTCTGACCTGGGCTTCTTGTCACACTGAACACATCCAGATAAATAAATACTGGGGCCACAGCTGGTTGGGACAGCACCCTCCAGCACCCCCTTGCACTGGCTGTCACAAAAAGATACCTGCTGTATACCCCCTAAAAGTATCCGTTTCTTACCTCTCGGGTCTTCTGCTGCTTGCCTCTGCCCCTCCGGACTGGGAGAGCATCTGTGCTGAGCTGCATGGGTATTCAGGCTGTGGGGGAAGATGCCCCTGCTTATGCTTATAGCACTGCAGGAGGAAAATGAATAAACTCCTGTCTCCCCCGGCATGAGAGTGGCTCTTTCTGATTTGTAGGAACACTATGGTGAGAGCAAAGGCATGTGCCAGGTTGGTTATGTATAGGGCATGTGTGCCTGAGTGATGGGGTGCTGAGGCAGGCATGAAGAGTCAGAAAAATCCAGATGGCTCTCAGCTCTGTGTGGCCATCTCTAGCTGCATGACTTTGGGCAAGTTATTTAACCCTGACTGCCTGATCAATAAAACGTTGTGAAGGTGAATGTTTGTAAATCTCTTAACAAACCACATAAGCCTTCAATAAATTTCAGTTTTCCCTTCTCTCCTGGATCATTCTTTGTCACCAGTGAAATTTCTAGTATTTCTTACATTTAAGAAAACTCGAGGCTGGGCGCAGTGGCTCACGCCTGTAATCCTAGCACTCTGGGAGGCCAAGGTGGGCAGATTGCTCAAGGTCAGGAGTTAGAAACCAGCCTGACCAAGAGCAAAACCCCGTCTCTACTATAAATAGAAAGAAATTAATTGGCCAACTAATATATATAGAAAAAATTAGCTGGGCATGGTGGCACATGTCTGTAGTCCCAGATACTCGGGAGGCTGAGGCACAGGATTGCTTGAGCCCAGAAGTTTGAGGTTGCTGTGAGCTAGGCTGACACCACGGCACTTACTCTAGCCTAGGCAATAAAGCAAGACTCTGTCTTAAAAAAAAAAAGAAAAGAAAACTCTTTGAAGACACTGTTTATTTCCGGCAACCAATTGTATCTTTGCTCCTTTTTGTTGAATAAGGTTTTGTCTCTTATTTCCACTCTTGAACATCCATTCTCTCCTTGCCTACCATAAGACTCCTTCTCCTACCTCTCCCCAGCCACTGCTCTTGACAAAGTTTTCAGTGACTAAAGTGGTATCAGATCTAGTGACCATTTTTCTGTCACCATCTCGCTTCCCCTCTAAGCAGCAATTAACCCAGATAATCAGTACCTTTCTTGAATTTTTCCTTTTCTTGTCTTTGAAGACATCACAGTCTCCTGCTTTTCTTCCTACTTTACCCTCAGGATATCCTTTACCAGTTTTTACACCCCTGCCATACTAGTTAACACTGGAGGGCCCTGGGGCTCTCTCCTAAACCCTCTTCTCTTTTCTACCCCTATTCTTTCTATAGGTGGCCCTACCAAGGTCCATGGTTTTAAGTACCATCTATGTGTTAATATATAACTCCAGCCTTGACCTCTCTGAGTTCCAACCTCCAACTCAGCATCTCTGCTTGATGTCTAGTGGGCATCTCAGATTCAACATGGACATGACTGAACTCTTGATCCCACCCTCAGCACCTGTTCTTTCTTCCAGTGTTCCCATCTCAAATAAATCATACCATCATACCCATTTGTACATTCCAAAAGTTGAGGAATCATCCTGACTTCTTTTCCCTCAGCCAACACACCCAATCTTATCCTGAATTCTTCCATGTCTCCCCACCTCCCCACCTACTTAGTTCAAGCCATTACCTCTTTTCACAATCTTAGAATTGATCTATTTCTGCTCTTTCCAACAATCCATTCTCCACTCAGCAAAGTAATGATAAATCATGCTGTATCAAGACTCTGTCTAGGCTGGGTGCAGTGATGGCTCATGCCTGTAATCCTAGCACTCTGGGAGGCTGAGGGGGAGGATCCCTTCCTTGAACCCAGGAGTTTGAGGTTTCACTGAGCTATGATCACACCATTGCACTCTACCCAGGATGACAGAGCAAGACTCTGTCTCAAAATAAACTGAAATACTCTAATATCTTCCCATTATATTTAGAATAATCTCCAAATGCTCAGATACTATGGTCAAGTACAACTTGGCCCACCTCTGCTCCAACCAAACTGCCTTGCAGCACAAGAACCTTTGCTCTTGCTCTTCTGAAGCACCACTCTGTCGCTATGGCTGATGTCTTCACCTAATTTAGGTCTTAACTCCACCCTAACCTCAGTGAGCACCTCATCCCCATCCCAATTGTTCTATCACATCTCCATGTTTTGAGCACTTAACACTATCTAAAATTATCTTATTGTTATGTTTGTGTCGTCCCATAGAATGTAAGCTCGAGAGTAGGGTCTGTGTCTAACACACAGTAGGTCCTCAAACACTCCTTAAGTTACCAAAGTGGCAGAGAGGGGCTTTGTAAACAGCTTTAGGACCCTATGATTGTGCGGGGAATGTGGTGCCCTCCAGGGAAGAGAATAGGGAGAGGCACTGCCTAGAGATGGCGTCAGGCTGCAGGACTTCTTGAATAATTCACCATCATAACAACCCAGCCACAGGAAGGTTGGGGCGCGGCCAGGATGACAAAATGAGGTAGGAGCCAGTAGACACTAGGATTCCCAGGGGGCAGCTTCTGGGTACTGGATGTTCCCTATCCTGAGGCTCCCTAAGGAGGAAACTCAGGAATCCTCTCAGCGTCCGTGGGCTGGACCCATTGTGGACATTCAATCTCCCCACCCACACCCACCAAGCATTAAGGGTGTGCTGGCGGGAAAACTTCGAGGCGCATGCGTAGTGTTCGCCTCTCGCGCCCTCAGCGAAGCGCCCCATCTGAGCTACGATTGGTCAGCGAGAGCTGTCTGTCCCCAGAAGGACCAATAAGTTGTGCTAGGAGGCCCTGAGTCCCGCCTCCTGACGAGCAGTGCTCTCCCATCCCGAGTGAGGTCCCGCCCCCGTCCCGCTGCCCGCCCAGGATTGCTTTTCCTGCGGCTGCGCGGCCTGGGGCTGGAGCGGCGTTCCGGCGCAGGCTCAGCTGGGCCAGCCTCCCGGGCCCGCCCACTCCCCTTTGCAGGCTGCAATGGGATTCCCTTCGCCTCCGGTTGGGGCTGCTGTTTCGCTTCGACGAAGGTAGGCGTAATGGCTATTGCGCCCCTGGAATCCCAACTCTCGCCTCCCAGCGTTTGCACGTAACCTTTTTTCATCATCGTTGTTTTTAATTGTAGGGATGTTTGCAGTTTACTGATGAAGACGTGATAAAGTCTTCAAGTACTTTTTCTACCCACTTGATTTTTGAGAGCTGGAGTGGAAAGGAGGTTATATAATTCATGCATTCTTCAGTCATTCCACAGACGTTTACTGAGTACAGGAAAAGAGGCAGACCTGTGTGCTGCGCACTGGGGATGCGGTGAAGGTCCAGGACAGACTGGTCTCTAACCTACCCGGCTTAGACACGGCCAGATCAGCTGGCGGACGGATTAGCAGGCCACTGTCTTTTATGAGCTGGGCGCTATAACTGACATTAAGCCACTTGTACAATTAATTACAACAGTGGTGACCCGGAGCGGGGGCTCACGCCTGTAATCCCAGCACTGTGGGAGCCTGAGGCAGGAGGATCGCTTTAGGTCAGGAGTTCGAGACCAGCCTGAGCAAGAGTGAGACACCCTCACCCCACCTGTCTCTAGCATAAATAGAAAAATTAGCCTGGCGTGGCGGTGCGCGCCTGTAATCCCAGCTACTTGGGAGGCTGAGGTAGGAGGATCCCTTCAGCCCAGGAGTTTTAGGTTGCTGTGAGCTAGGCTATCGCCAGGGCACTCTTACCCGGGCTACAGAGTGAGACTCTGTCTCAAAAATAAATACATAAATAAATAAAAATTACAGGAGGCCATTGTTTTGGGCTAAGCTCCTGCACTAGGCCCCAACAGACCAGACTAAAAATCAAAATAGGCCGGGCGCGGTGGCTCACGCCCGTAATCCTAGCACTCTGGAGGAGTGCTGAGGCAGGCGGATTGCTCGAGGTCAGGAGTTCAAAACCAGCCTGAGCAAGAGCGAGACCCCGTCTCTACTATAAATAGAAAGAAATTAATTGGCCAACTAAAATATATAGAAAAAATTAGCCGGGCATGGTGGCACATGCCTGTAGTCCCAGCTACTCGGGAGGCTGAGGCAGCAGGATTGCTTGAGCCCAGGAGTTTGAGGTTGCTGTGAGCTAGGCTGACGCCACGGCACTCACTCTAGCCTGGGCAACAAAGCGAGACTCTGTCTCAAAAAATAAATAAATAAATAAATAATAAAAAATAAATAGAATCACTCATGTTGAGGTTCACCAAACCAAAACTGAGTTGTTATCTGACTTTCTCAGAGATCAGGAAAGAAAAATGAAAGCCTAATTTCCCAAACTGACCAGTTTTATTCTTTAATTGGCATGACAAGGAATTTCCTTCTGCCTTTAATCCTTATAACAAAAAGTAACCTTAAGTAAACTGATGTTAACCAATCAGTTATTCCTCTCTTATTGTTTCCCTGTTCTCACCTTAGAAGCAAAGTAACTTTGAAATGACCAATCTACTTTTTATTCTTTGTTTCTGCTTTTTTTTGCCCTTTTTTAGTCTATAAAACCAGCCTCCTCTGCTGGACTCATTAGAACATTTATTCTGTTTTATAGAATGAAGTGTTGCCCATTTCTAGAATAGCAGATAAGGTAATTAAGATATTTAAATCTGGCCGGGCGCGGTGGCTCACGCCTGTAATCCTAGCTCTCTGGGAGGCCGAGGTGGGCGGATCGTTTGAGCTCAGGAGTTCAAGACCAGCCTGAGCAAGAACGAGACCCCATCTCTACTATAAAGAGAAAGAAATTAATTGGCCAACTAATATATATAGAAAAAAAAAATTAGCCGGGCATGGTGGCACATGCCTGTAGTCCCAGCTACTTGGGAGGCTGAGGCAGTAGGATTGCTTGAGCCCAGGAGTTTGAGGTTGCTGTGAGCTAGGCTGACGCCACGGCACTCACTCTAGCCGGGCAATAAAGTGAGACTCTGTCTCAAA
>VSMD01002923.1:0-15069 GCA_008750895.1 Mirza zaza | reverse complement strand
TTTTTTTTTGAGACAGAGTCTCACTTTATTGCCCAGGCTAGAGTGAGTGCCGTGGCGTCAGCCTAGCTCACAGCAACCTCAAACTCCTGGGCTCAAGCAATCCTCCTGCCTCAGCCTCCCAAGTAGCTGGGACTACAGGCATGTGCCACCATGCCCGGCTAATTTTTTTCTATATATATTAGTTGGCCAATTAATTTCTTTCTATTTATAGTAGAGATGGGGTCTCGCTCTTGCTCAGGCTGGTCTCGAACTCCTGAGCTCAAACGATCCGCCCACCTCAGCCTCCCAGAGAGCTAGGATTACAGGTGTGAGACACCGCGCCCGGCTAGAATCCTATTTGTAATATTTATTCTTATTGATGGAGCCAGTAAACTCCTTGAGGGATCCTCTGTCCTTGATTACCAACAGAGCAGGTGAGTGAATGAGGCCACAGGTCACACAGAGATCAAGCATATTCAGGAAAAGATAATCAGAGAACCTGAATGGTAGCAAAGCATGCCAGGTACTTCACTTACATTATCTCATTTAATCTTCACAGTAACCTTGCCAGGAGGGTAATCATTGGAAGCAACAACAGTTTTAAGATTCTTTAGAAGACACAGATGCGAGTCTTTAGTACAGATGTGGGGGGAGGATTACT
This sequence comes from Mirza zaza, assembly GCA_008750895.1. NCBI lineage: Eukaryota > Metazoa > Chordata > Mammalia > Primates > Cheirogaleidae > Mirza > Mirza zaza. The sequence goes on along the minus strand of VSMD01002923.1, from coordinate 14,429 downwards.
TTTTCCCTCTCAGTTTCTTTCTTCTTCAGTGTAGAGGGAGAAGTGATCAGTAAAGTTTGACATAGTTTTAAAGCTTTTGTATGCTCATTCGTTGAGGTCAAATGCTTTTAAAGTGTCCTGGCAGTTGAAAGTTAAATAAGAAGCAAAACATTATTCTTCTTCAACTGCCTAGAAGTTTTTTTTTTTTTGTTTTGTTTTTTTGAGACAGTCTCACTTTATTGCCCAGGCTAGAGTGAGTGCCGTGGCGTCAGCCTAGCTCACAGCAACCTCAAACTCCTGGGCTCAAGCAATCCTGCTGCCTCAGCCTCCCAAGTAGCTGGGACTACAGGCATGCGCCACCATGCCTGGCTAATTTTTTCTATATATTTTAGTTGGCCAATTAATTTCTTTCTATTTATAGTAGAGATGGGGTCTCGCTCTTGCTCAGGCTGGTCTCGAACTCCTGAGCTCAAATGATCCGGCCACCTCGGCCTCCCAGAGAGCTAGGATTACAGGCTTGAGCCACCGCGCCCGGCCTGCCTAGAAGTTTTAAGGTTCTCTTCTTTAGGGAGGATTTCATTGTTTGCTAGGATATGCCACTTTTCTTTGAAATACTATAAACTAATGTTTTCAAACTGCAGCTACCAAGGCAATGAAGTCATGAAATCTTAGTGGATGCCATCTGCAATAAAAAAATAAAGACAAAAGAAAATAGAATATAAAATGACAGAGTGCTTTATATTGCATAAATAGGTTTATATTATTAATATATGAATATATTATATGTATATGACTTGTGAGATAAGAGGTATTTCTTTTTATAGGTTATGGTCAAAGTTAGAAAAACAGTTTTGTGACTGATGGCTTGCACATGATTATGGTGCTCAAAAGTGTTTGTTGAAATGAATAAAGAGCTATCTTTTTTTATTTCATTTCATTTTTTTGGAGATAGCGTCTTGCTCTGTTGCTTAGGCTGGAGTGCAGTGGTGAGATCATAGCTCACTGCAGCCTTGGACTCCTAGGCTCTAAAGATCCTCCTGCCTCAGCCTCCCAAGTAGCTAGGACTACAGGTACGCACCATCCTGCCCAGCTAAGGTTTTTGGGTGTTTTTGTTTGTTTTTTGGTAGAGATGAGGTCTCACCATATTGCTCAGGCTGGTCTTGAACTCCCAGACTGAAGAGGTTCTCCTACCTGGGCCTCTCACAATGCTAGGATTACAGGTGTGAGCCACCACGCCCATTTAGTTTTCTTATTTTTTGTTTTTTGTAGAGATGAGGTTTTGATATGTTGCTTAGACTGGTCTCAAACTCCTGGCCTCAAAGGATCCTCCCGCCCGGGCTTCCCAAAGTGCTGGGATTACAGGTGTGAGCCACCATCCGCAGCCTTTTGTGTCTGGCAATGAGGAAATATGCATGTTGAGCTAACTCCTGAAAAATGTCTAGTGGGAACCTATTTGTGGTACAAAGACTTTCCCCTCCTTTTGTTTGTAAGAATGATGAAAGTTTGTAAAAAGTGAAAGATGCTGATTTGGATGAGGGAAGAATGGCAGGTAAAGTTTAAAAATGGGAATGTGTAATGGGACCATGGTATAAGGCATCTGTGGCTCTAACAATTGTGAGTTGTTCCCCCCCCCCAGGGATCCCAGTGGTCCATGACATATAGTAATTTGAAATTTGCTGAGGCACAAATTCAAGTACACACTAGGAGGCCTGTTGCGTGGGAGACAGTCATTTAGCTGGTGAGCAAGCCACGCCTCCTGCCCTGCATCTGCATTTAAACAGGCCATGCTATTTTTTCTATTCTTTGTCTTAAGAGCATGACTCCCTGGAAGTAATAAAAATGTTGTCTCTGTCTGAAGACTGGCCATGAAGTGAAAGGTAAAGCTTGAGCGAAACTTGGAAAGATAAGGCAAGGAAGATAGGCTCTTGACAAAGGTGCGATGCCCCAGAAAGCCAGAGCCACTACAGGGCTTCCTGAGTCCTGCAAGCGGCCATTCCTGGAGCTCCCTTGCAGGTAGCTCTGTAGGCTGTCAGGGGTCTATGCAATATCCTTTGCTGCTTTCTTGGAACCTGTTGGGGTGAACATTGAGGTGGTATTGGTCTATTATGTGGCCTCCGGAAGATAGAAATTTAACGTGTAGAAATCTTTGTGTTTGTTTAAAAAGAGGAAAGAACGTGTTGTGTTTGTGGTTGTTTTTTGCTGATTGATTCCAATACTTGACCAACTGCTTTAGGAATGACTTTGTAAAGTTCTCTGATATTAGCTGAGTGGCCAGGCCCTTTACGATTCTGTCATCTGTCTCAAGTTTGCCCAGAGCTGGCTTTTCCACAGTACTGGGGATTCAGGGGGCAGGGGAGAGAGGAAGAGATGGAGGCAGGACAGAGATGGTCAGGACCAGATCCGGCTTCTATCTTCACTTATAGATATTGACTCTTTTGAAAGAATTACAATAAAGTCAATGTGGATTGATCCACATGCCTTTGTTGTAAAACACATAAACTGAAGCAGTGTAAGGTGGCATGCCTGTAGTCCCAGCTACTTGGGAGGCTAAGGTGGGAGGACTGCTGGAGGCCAGGAGTTCCAGGTTGCAGTGTGCCATGATTGCACCTGTGAATAGCCACTGCGCTCCAGCCTGGGCAACATAGTGAAACCTCATCTCAATAAATAAATACATACATACAAAAATTTAATATAGGTGGGTGCAGTGGCTCTTGCCTGTAATCCCAGCTACCCCCAGTGGGGTGAGGTGGTGTGTCTGTAGTCTTAACTACTTGAGAGGGTGAGGCAGGAGGATCACTTGAAGCGAGGAGTTTGAGACCAGCCTGGGTGACACAGGGAAACCCCGTCTCAAACAAAAGGAAACAAAACACAAATTCGATAATTGTGGGAGTTCACCCCCATCCCATTCTCTAGTATTTGTTGACCTAAACCTAGCATTCTGTTATGTGCTTGTGAGTCATAATTGCAATTGTAGAAAGAGAAGAAAAGGGGAGAGGCACATTAATTTATCAGGACATGAGAAATTATGCCTCATTTTTTATTTAAGAAAAAAGGTTAGATTGGTATTTATTCATTGCTGTACCGTGGATGCCACCTCGAGTCTAACTCTGCTCCCTTAGCCCTGCACACACAAAGGCCAGCTGAGCATCTTACCTGAACGTCATTAGGTCCAGGGAAAACTCACCTGCGCCATCCCAACTGACTGTAATCAATTCCGTGGCCACCTGTTGCGTGTCTGCTTCCTCCAACACCAGCCAGGTGCCATAACACAGTAAAGACTCAAGAAATGTTAGCTTAATGTGTTGCTGCAAGATGCTGTAGTTGGCCCTGGGGTGAGGGAAGGTATAAAAATTAACAAAGTGTATCCTTTGCTCCTCAAGGTTCACAATCCAGAGACAGACACGAAGACAACTGATTACTAGTCAAGCCAACTGTAGTGTGGGTTATCAAGGAGGAAGTACAAAGGAAAGAGGAGGGGAAAGTGGGCAGGCAGGGGAGGTGCCCAGAGAAAGGAATGCCAACCAATAGAAAGAACCCAGGCAGAGCCCGGTGGGCACCTGTTGTATTAGAGAAATTCTGAGTGAGGCCATGTGGCAAGAATGGAGAGTCCGGAGGAGCGTGCTGGAGACACAGTGGAAAATGTGGCTGGAGCCTACCTAAGGCATTCTGAAAGTGCTTGGGGTTTTGAGCAGAGAGTGAGGCATCAGATTTGTGTTTTAGGTGAAGAGAATGGATAGGAGTGGGGGAAGTGCCGTTTGGAAGCCATTGTTGTAATGGTTAGTTGGATAAATGACAGGGCTTGACCAAGAGCAAGGGAAATGAAATGGAGGTTACTCAAGAATGATTTGTACTTAAAAGCCAATCTGTGAATTTAGAATGGACATGAACTGACCCAACCACTGGAATGATTAGGTCAGCTGGCCAGAACACTGCTTTTGAAATTGAAGGACATTAATAATCAAAGGATTACTTGGTGAAAATGAAGTTAAGGCGAAAGGAGTTGGATGATCCGAAAGGACCTTTTACTCGATCTATAGCAGTTTTGCATAGCAATAATAATAAAGCTTTAGTCTCTGGTGAGTTGTTATTCTCCAGAGAGATACTTGGCCTGCCACGCTGCTGCCCTGGCCAGTGTATTCAGGGATCTTGGGTTGCAAGAAAGGGAACTTGCTGAAAGACAAGCAGTTAAAATGGGGAATAATTATAAGGAAAGGGAATCTTCCAGCCTCCAAGCTAGAAAGCCAGCAAGGCACTTTCTCCTCCCCTCTTCCCTTCCACCACGCCCCTGAGAATCTGTTTTTTTCTCCCTGACACTCTGGCCGTTCTGTGCCCATGCACTTCCCCCCAGGCCTACGACAGCAGCGGCCTTGACCCCTGGTTGTGCCAGCCTCGTAGTCTGCTCTCCACAGCTGACCCTGTTGCTGGGTCCCAAGTGCCAAGACCCAGAAGAGAGGGTAGATTGGTCCAGGTTGGGGCAGGTGCCTTTCTCTAATCTAGGCAGGCTAAAGATGTTATGTGACAGATTCTTTGACAAAAAACAGATGGCAGTAAATGATGAATAACTCTTGTATACTTTAAACTTTTCTGGAGTTCATGTTAACCCAGAATATCAGTTGTCTATTGCTATATAACAAAGTACCCTAGAATGAACAGCTTAAATCAACAAGCATTTATTATGTCACAGTTCTGTGGGGCAGGAATCCAGGACTAGCTTAGCTGTTTCTATCTCAGGGTCTGTCCTGAGTCTGCAGTGAGGCTAGCCCTGGGGCTGCAGGCATGTGAAGGGTGGGCTGGGGTGGGGGTCTGCTTCCAGGCTCACCCATGTGATTGTCTGGCTGTCAGCGGAAGCCTAGGTTCCCCACCGGGTGTTGGCTGGAGACCCAGTTCCTCACACGTGGGTCTCTCCACAGACCGAGCGTCCTTGTGACATGGCAGCCAGCTTCCTCCAGAGTGAGTGATCCAAGGAGCATCCCAGGCGGAAGCTGGAGCTTCCGCCTGGTTCTGTTGGTCACACAGACCAACCCCGGTACGTTGTGAGGGGAAGGATGCACAGGGTGAGAATACCAGGAGGGGAGGCTCTTTGGGGGTCCTCTCGAGGGTCAGTTACCACACTCAGTCAACAAACATTTCTTTAGTGCCTACTGTGTGCCACAGGCTGGGAATTGTGAGCTACAGGGCAGAGTTTCTGCCCTTGAGGCACTCACTGTCTAGGGCGGGAAAGCCTCACGCAAACACAGTGGCAAGTGTCCTCAGAGCCCTCACCTCGGTCCACTCATCTTTCGTACTGCCACCACGCTTATCCTCGAGGAATTCATAGCGTTTTCTTATCGGGTCCTCTTTGTCTAGACTTTTGTTGTTGTTTGAAAATTTTAAAGTCACTGCCACAGTAAGAAATACATTTGTGTTGCAAACCAATACATAACCTACGTAGACACATTTATAACTGAAACAGATTCCACAAACGCTTACACCCTCACTAGCTGGGATGTAGTCTGATATCGTTTCATCTAGGCTGTTTCAGGTTTTATTAAAAGCTGGCCACAAACTCATGAATTTCACAACCTATCGAGTTGTGACCTGCAGCATGGAAAGCAGCAGCCTAAAGGATCATGCAGACCCTCCTCCCCAAGGTGTGCAAAGCCCCTCACATTATGCCCGTCAGCAGTTCCCCCTCATCTCTCTCTCTATATATATATATATAGAGAGAGAGAGAGAGAGAGAGAGACAGAGTCTCACTCTGTTGCCCAGGCTAGAGTACTGTGGCGTCAGCCTAGCTCACAGCAACCTCAAACTCCCGGGCTCAAGTGATCCTTCTGCCTCAGCCTCCCGAGTAGCTGGGTCTACAGGGATGCGCCACCATGCCCGGCTAATTTTTTCTATATATTTTTAGTTGGCCAATTAATTTCTTTCTATATTTAGTAGAGATGGGTCTCGCTCTTGCTCAGGCTGGTTTTGAACTCCTGACCGTTAGCGATCCTCCTGCCTCGGCCTCCCAGAGTGCTAGGATTACAGGCGTGAGTCACGCCCCCCTCATCTATATTTAAGGACTTCCCTGCATAGACTCTCTGAGGTTCCTCTCTACCTGGAGCCCTCTTCTCTCTTTCCCCACCGTGTTTGGAGAACTCTTACTCATCCTTTAAAACCCAGCTTTAAAGGAAGTATCTCCCCGTCTCCCCTCTCCTCGGGCAGGATTGCCTGCTCTCTCCTCCGACTCCCAGAGCATTTCACTGACCCTTGAGGACTGCCAGGTCCCTCCTCCTCTCCTAGCCTGCCCCCCACCCCCGGGGCCAGCCCCCCTAAGCCTCGAGAGATTCTCATGTCATCTCCGTAAGAACGTTTGCAAGGACATCGAGCAAATTAGCATCACGCAAATGACGATGCTGCAGATGGGCGGTGTGCAGAGCAGGGGGTGTCGCGGGCAGGTTTCCTGTCGATGGAGCCACGTGCCGCGGAACCGGGATCCCTCCCCCTGCGGGCCGCTGTCTCGCCCGCGCATCCATCGCAGGTACAATCCGCGCCGGAACTGGCCGCCCGGGTGCACTGCCGCGGTTCATTTTTAGCTGCTCTGCCTCCCTTCTGTTTCTCCTACTTTTCTCATGTGTCTGTGCTGATGGGGACGGCTGGTGACAAACGGGGCTCGGGCAGCGCAGAGGGAGGCCTCCGTGTGTGCACCCCCTCCCTCCCCCCACCCGCGGGGCTTTCCTTTCTGAAGTGGCAGGGAAGGAGGGGTTTGAGGTTTTTGAATATTTGCTTCTAAATATCTAAGTGAGAGATTTGTTTGCCACATTTGCACTATCTTGGCAAGCTAGCAGCGACTCGACAAAATATTTTCTGATGGTTCTGCGTGTCTGTGGTTTCCACTTTTGAGGGGGAGAAGAATTTACTCCCCGGTTAAATTGTACTGAGATAACGAGTGGCTGTTTTCAAAAATTACCGTTCACCGAAGGGCTGACGCTGATAGAATCCCAGGCCCGGGCTCTTGCGAGTGCCAGGAGACTATTCCGTGAACTGTAGCCAGAAAGGGAAAAAAAGAGATTAGACGCGAGCAAAGCAAAAGCAATTAAAGTATCCTTTCCCCCCCCCCATCTCATTTCTGCGTTTGTCGACAGCTGTGGAACTGCGGAAGACAGGCTGACTTGGTTGTGGTGTGTGCCTATTTTGGGGGAAGGGAGTAGGGGGTGAAGACAGACTGTAAACAGATAATTACTGTAGTAGAGTGTGATAAATGGGATAAGAGTGTGATAAATGGGGTAATAGAGGTATGTATCGAATGCGTAGGGAAGGGAGTCATTTGCTTTATTTTAAGCATTGTTTTTCAAGTGGGGATCACCTCCATTAGTGGGTCGTGAAATCCTTCTAACAGCATTTTTTTAAAAATGAGATACCATAGAATAAAATATATCAAGTTGCATCCTCCTTAGTAAGTTTATTTTTTATTTTTTTATTTTTATTTTTTATTTTTTGAGACAGAGTCTCACTTTGTTGCCCAGGCTAGAGTGAGTGCTGTGGCATCAGCCTAGCTCACAGCAACCTCAAACTCCTGGGCTCAAGCTATCCTCCTGCCTCAGCCTCCCAAGTATCTGGGACTACAGGGACGTGCCACCATGCCCGGCTAATTTTTTCTATATATTTATTAGTTGGCCAATTAATTTCTTTCTATTTATAGTGGAGAAGGGGGATCTCATTCTTGCTGAGGCTGGATTTGAACTCTTGACCTCGAGCAATCTTGCCTCGGCCTCCCTCGTAGTAAGTTTAGATAGTGTTTTTTGAAACCTTTGTTTGAATTCTGTATCTGTTGCATTGCAGTGTGAGCTGTATTTCTTGGGACTGAGTCTCGGGCAAGGAGTTTGAAAGCCACTTGATGTAGGGGATGGAAGAAGGCTTCCCAGAGGAGGTGGCCTTTAAGCTGGTCCTTGAAGGATGGTAGACTTGCCCAGTGGAGAAGGGCGTTCCAGGCAGAAGGAAAGGATATGCCCAAATTAGGATATTTGTTCATGGGTAGGGTCTTCTCCGGGCACTAGGAGAGGAGTGGCTAGAGATGTGCCTGGGGAGGCAGGTGGAGCCAGTTACTGAAGTACTTGAAAGTACACATGGCATTCCTCAACTCTCCCAAGAAATTCGCATTCTCTGCTTATGGGTTTGGGCTTGGGAATCTGTATTGGGTGCGGGGGGGGGGGGGGGGGGGGGGGGGGGGGGGGGGGGGAGGGGTGGCAGGATCTCACTCTGTTGCCCAGGCTAGAGTACAGTAGCATCATCACAGCTCACTGCAACCTCAAACTCCTGGGCTCAAGCGATCCTCCTGCCTCAGCCTCCCAAAGTGCTAGGATTACAGGCCTTAACTATGGCGCCCAGCCCAGAGTTTGTATTTTTAATCAGCTTTCCCAGGCAGTGAGGTGCTGATGGAAATGTGACACAACCAGCTCTGTGATCTAGAGAGGTAATTTTTGTAGTAATTTAGATAGGAGATTGATGGGAGGCCAAGCAATAGATGAGGACCTGAATGTAGGTGATGATAATTAATGGAGAAGAGGGCCTGGATTTGAGGGAGATTTTGGAGATGGGTTTTATAGGGGCCAATTGCTGAAAATGAACCGACAATAGACAGATTAATAGGAGAAAAGGCATACAGGTTTATTTAACATGCAAAGCATGACAGATAGCAGGAGAATGATTACCTGATAACCTAATGAGGTCCAGTGCCTTCTTCACAGTGGAAGGGGAGATAGGGGGTATGGCAATTTTGAGGGGTAGCAAATGATTTTTAGGAAGAATAAATGGTCCAGGAAACAAAAATTAACTTGTAAATGATTCTCTTTGGAATTTGAGTGACAGGCAGACATTATCTTGTGAAAAAGTCCATCCAGGTGTAGTTGCATTTCTCAGTCTTCTTTTCTGTGACAAATAATGAGATTTCATGGAGGGGAAGGCAGTTGTGTTTCTCTTTGGGGGTCTGGTTCCAGGTAGATAAGAGAACTTCAGAGAACAGACTAATCTATGTTTCGGTAGAGATAAAGGATTAAGATAGAGGGTAGGGGAAGGTCAGAGAGACCCAACAGTTCCAAGGTTTGAGGGAGATGAGAGAATGAGGAGGAATCATAGACAAACCTAAAATATCCAGAGGGTTGGTCTAGGTGAATGGTGAGTGCTACAAATACAGAAACTAGAGAGAAAGAACAAATTCATAAGGGAAGATGATTACTTGAGTTTGGGTGCATGCCTGTAGTGGGACAGGAATAACTCATCAAGTTTTCACCAGGCCCCACGTGAAATAACCCTCCAAAGCATCAATGCTTTTTGCTCTGACTGCCAGTCTCTAAACATTTTGATTGTTTCAGACCTGACTCAAGTTAACCTAACTCACAAGTGACTGATCCAACTGGTGGTTGACTGATATAACTTATAATGAGAGAAATGTATAAATATTTTGGGGTATAAGAATACTTGTACCTTTATTCAGGGTGTCACTTTTATAGTACTAGGGTACCTGGGAAGTAGAACTAGTAATTGGAAGATTTAGGATAGAAAAAATTATATGGTCTGAGGAGTATTTCATCATGTTCTAAAAATGCCTAATTAACTTTCTTGTCCTCAAATAAGAATGTGGCCCTCAATCGTTCAAGGTCAGGAGTTCAAAACCAGCCTGAGCAAGAGTGAGACCCCATCTCTACTAAAAATAGAAACAAATTAATTGGCCAACTAAAAAATATATAGAAAAAATTAGCTGGGCATGATGGCGCATGCCTGTAGTCCCAGCTACTCGGGAGGCTGAGGCAGGAGGATCTCTTGAGCCCAGGAGTTTGAGGTTGCTGTGAGCTAGGCTGACACCACGGCACTCTAACCCGGGCAACAAAGTGAGACTCTGTCTCAAAAAAAAACACACAAAAAAGAATGTGGCTCTTTAGTGATCAAAATACTTGCAGAGGTTACACAGTGTCTCTACTGCCTCAGTTTTTTTCTTCATTGTTCAGGGATATTTCTTGGTGCCTGCTTAGTACCTACTTTTTTCCTTGTCTTCAACTCGAATTTAGAAGTCATCTTTTCAAATAGGTCCTTCTTCAGATGTCTTACCTCTTAGTAGTTGCATTTTCATAAAAGACACTGGCGTTCTTGAGCAAGTCTTTTGACATGGTACCCTATCTTAGAGGCTGACTTTCTCACCAAGTTCCAAGGGTGCTTTGTAGCAGAACTTTAAAGCCTAATTATGTGACCTCCATTCTACCTCCTCTACAATCCACCATCTTCCTGGGCATGGTAGAGTGGAAGCAATGCTGTGTTTAGGCGAGGTAAGGGCTCTGGTAGAGTACTAAGGCGGCCTGGGAGCTGTTGAGTGGCACATGCTATGCATGCCTTCCAGTAGCATGTGGTGGCCCATAACCTGATGGCTTCCTCCCCCTCACATACTCTGTGGGGAAACAGGCTAGATGTGTAAAACAGGAAGGCCAGTGGGAGTGCTGAATGCCTTTCTCTCTCTTTTTTTAACAGCTCTGCTATGTTGTATTAATTCCTTATCCTTGTACTGGAAGCTTGTAGGAGTTCAAATTTTTTTAACAGTCTGTCAAGGAAAATAACCAGCTTGAAATATGTCATGTCTAGAATAGCCTTAGCCTCTACAAAGGTGATTTAAAGTGTTTATATTCATATATTAAATAAAATAATGTAGACAGTGTATTGAAAACATTTGTAATTGCTCCAATAAATTGCTTATCATTGTTTCAAAAACAGTTCCACATTACTTGTTTTTTTAAATCATTTACACTTTGCACAATTCCACGTTACTTCTAATAATAGCAACAACCACAATAATGGCAATTATTATTGAATATGTACTATAGACCAGGCACTAAAGCAAGGGTTTTATATGACTAATATCATTTAGATATCTGCCCACCAACCCCAGATATAGGTATTGTTATCTCCAATTTACTGGTGAGGAAACTGAGGTCTGAGAAGTTTAAAAAGTAGGCCAAGATCACATGGTTAAAGTGTGGCAATAAAACCAACTGGAGAGAGAAAACTAAACCATTAGGTTATACAGTGATCAGTTGGGCAATGATTTTATGTAGTTTAGGGAGACTTTGCTTTACCCCCTTAATATTAATATATAGATCTCTAGATAGATATATACTCATTTTTTGTATTCTTGTAAATCTTGTGGACTGGGCTGTTTTTCCTTTATCCCAAAAGTATTGATTGTGAGCTAAATATATACAAAGTACCCTGCTGGGCCCCCATAGAGTAAAAAGATGGAGATGATGACTTGGTGCCCATGAGGAACTCCCTATCCAGAAAGGAACGTAAGAGAAATACATTAGGTTGAATTATCAGGTATTCACATGGAAAGATTTCACATAACTCAACCTGACACATAATAAAATAAGGCAATATAATGTTGGCTGAAGGTATTGAATTCTCATTATGTTTCAGGCACTGTACTAATAAACATTTTACATGCACTTGTTCCTGAATCCTAAAAATAACTCTCAGAGGTGGGTATTATAATTACCCCCGTTTCATAGAAGAGGAAGTTGAGGCTTTCAGGGGTGAAATGACTTGCCTAAAGCCACACATCTGGTGAGTGACAGCAGTGGAATTTGAGCCTAAATCAGTCTGAGTGTAGAGACAGTACACTTAAACCCTGAATATAAGTACCTTTAGAGGTACAAATAAAGATATGCACCTTATTTATGGACATCAAGAAATTTAATTTTTTTATTTTACAGACACTCTGTAGAACACTAACTCTGCTGGTATGTTTGGTATTTCTGTGATCTGGACACATCTGGTCATGCATATCATTACTTAATCTCCAGCATTTGCATCCTCTCCTCTGAGGATGGCCAGCCAACCAAGGGGAACATTTAGAGGGAAAAAAAAAGCCTCTTTCACTTTTAATTGTTATATGGACATTGGGCCTGCTTATTTGGAGGCCCAAACACATGCTAGAACATTTCAGCTGTAATTACATCCTCCCTTTTTTCCTTTGTCCAATTGCCCTTCTTCTAGGTCACATACAGGGGTGGGAATCATAGGAGTGACCATTTGATTGCATATACTTAAGTTACAAACAATACAATTAAAGTTATTTGCATATAGTAACACCATTTTAGGAACTTTTTCTCTTAAAAATTTCCTAATCTTACATTCACATACCAAAATCCTGTCTCTGCAAATCATAATTTAAAATTTTACATATAAAGGCATATCATCCTTATTTAAAATGTTTTGTTATCATATGGGGGAAAATTTTAAATGCTGTTTTTTGTTTTGGCATATTATTAAATGATTACAATTTTAGTGGTTCATGGCAAATCTGAGATCCTCTCACTGCAGTCCCGGGGTATTTTGCAAACCCTTCCCCCAGATTTAAAATTAGGTTGGAAACCTGGCATTCTCAAGTAGGTCTTCATTAATTAGAGGGTTGTCCCCTTTGCTTATGCCACACCACTGGACTCTAATGTTTACATTGAAACGGCAAGGACTGCTTGTTCCCAAGATCCTTTTCAAGCCTGACAGAGGGGCAAGTTTTGTAGTCAACCAGACCTCATTCTCCCATCTGCCCTTCTTAGACTGATAACCCCAGGCAAATTGCCAAAAACATTGGGAGCCTCATCTGCAAAATCAAGATAATTAAAGCTTATCCTACAGGTTTGAGTGCAGGTTTCTGTGACAATACATACAAGTATCTAGCATAATGCCCGGAGGCACTTAGTAGGCCCTCGATAAATGTCAATGCTCTTATATTTGGTCATTCTCTAAAAAAGCCTACAATGTCCTAGACTCATGAGTATATAAATTCAGCTTTGTTAGATCATCTTTTAAAGTCAAATTTCATATTTCCTTGGGGTTTTGGCCAACTTGGAAGGATATCTTTCTGAAATCCATTAATATTTCATTGGAGCTGTGGAGCAACAGCTGTAAAACTTGCTTGGTGGGCCCTAATTGCAATGAATAATCCATGGACGCTTTTGAAATGTAATTCTTTGAAATGGGTATTATAATTAAATTCCAGCCAATCCAAAGGCACTTTAAAAGGTGTTTAAAAATTTCCCAAGCCAATTAGAAAACTGCTTAGTCCAACCATCAAGTGTAGAGAAATATGCTAATTTATGCAAAGACTACTGTTCCAGGAAGGCCTTGGCTGCATTTAAAGCAAAATGTCTGAGAAAACACCTTGATGATACTATGTGATACTAAATCACTGAATGTAGTTTTAAGGCATATTTAAATACAAAACATACGTTACAAATGACAGAGTGGTAGTATCAGAACAAGATATGGTTTGTTTTTAAAAAGATTTTCTATGTTGAATATGACAACATTGTATGCCAGGCTTGACACATTTATTTCGTACAATACAGTCTAGTTACAGTATCCTTATATGAGCAAGAAAGGTGCACTACCATTAAGTTTTTTAATGCTACGGGGATATACAAACCAAACGATAATTTCACCTAAATAATTTAAATCTAGGGATAATTTTATTTAGAATTTACCAAATATCTGCGGGACACAGGTTTGAACATTCTGTTATCAGCAGGATACCATTGCTATACGCATTACAAACGAATTGTTTAAAATTTTAGAACATTTCCGAGGATTACATGCATATTTTCTTAAACTTGAATTACATTCTTGTACAATTTACCTTTTACCTATTCTTGATGTTTATTTAAAATAAAAAACAACACCCCCTCCACTATAGTTTGTGAGCATTTGTATTTAACCTAGACTACAAAAGCACACACTCCTTCCTACTCCGTACTACCTATAATTTAAACACTTTGGGTACTAGTTAGTTTATGGAGAAGTCTCAAGAATTTGAGATTTGAGATTTAAAACGGGTGGTTTATTATACTTGGACCCAAGAGTGTTCAAAGGTTTGGTAGCTCTCTTTTTAAGAATGGGGGGTAAGTAATGAAAATTCCATAAATATAGAGATAAAAGATACCTACATAAAGAGAAGGCAATAGGAAATGAATGTTTTGAGAGTGATTTACTCAGCTCCTCACCTTCATTGTAGTCGCTAAAGTTTTGTTTTGTTTTCCTTTTATAATGATGACATACAGGTTTCACGGCTTTGTGGAATGGAAAGGAGGATTTGCAAAGCAAAGCTTGGTACATTTAAAAGTTAGAATGAAACCAATTATTTGTCAAATAACTAAGTTAAAAGTGGGTTTGGTTTTTAAATAGCATATGCAAAAAAGTATTTACTGAGGCTTTCTCTAATTAGAGTTCTAAACAAATACCGTGGTTTTCAAATTTTTTTTTAATTTTGGGTCTTTAACCTCTTCCCCATCCGTGTCAAGCTAAAAGTGGAGACGTGTGTGTACGTGTGTGTGTGTGTGCAGGGCGCCTGCGGAGAATTAACACGCATCTTGTAGATCGTAATAAAAAAAAAAAAAAAAAGCCAAATAAACCCGTTTCTTGAATAAACCAATACATGTCTGAAG
>VSMD01002904.1:0-27723 GCA_008750895.1 Mirza zaza | reverse complement strand
GAGGGTGCCATCAGGAAGGGCAGGGTTTGGCACTAGTGTTGCAGGGAGTGCCAGCGAGCTGTGGCCAGCATAACACACTGATGACAGCCAAGATTGACATGCCAGGGAAAACTGTACTTCAATCACTAGCTGCCAACTGCCACCTTTTCCTCATCCCCAGTGGAAAACTGACCCAATTTGCAAATCTGGCAATCAAATACATTTTTTAAATTCGGCAACTCAATGGGTTTTGGAGAAATGCTTTGCAATTTAGGTTGTGGGAACAGATGTTCCAGCTATAGTCAAATCACAGCAATGCATTGCTTAGTTCTCTATTAGAGGTTTTCCATCCTTTATTAAGAAGGAGTGGGCTTTGCATGACAGCAGCATGACATTTGCAGGATGAAGGGTTTGGGTGTTCCCAAATGGTCAGGTCTGGCCCTTTTGTATAAGTCATTGGCCAATACTGTCCTCATCTCCCCCAATCCCCACCTCTTCGGAGATAGTTTTCGATAAAATTAGCATTCTTATCTCTGTTGACTCATTTGTTGACTCCCTCAAAAAAATCACAAGTCAAAAGAAATAGAGATGTAGGGAGGACCCCACTGTGTGTGAAGTGGGAGATTGTTCTCAGGATGTAGAGGAATGATTTACAGTGTCAGTTACCAGCAAAGGTGAGGAGTCCTCCACTTGAAAGACAGGAGAATGCCACCACTTTGGGGGAAAGGGAATATTCAAAATATTTTAACTACTATTTTATAATAGTATGACATGGGTCTGACCAATGAGAACAGTAAAGTGAAGTGAAGGGAAATGAAGATAACTTCAGCTTTGGGGGTTGCTGCCACATTTGGGGAGAGACCTAAAGACAAACTTCCTTACTTATATTAGTATCTTATATTAGTAATCTTGCCTAAATCCTACAGCACATAGCTGTTCTTGCCTGTAAAGAAGTCAGGGGAGACCATTGAACTTGTCTAATGAGGAAAAAAAACCCCCTATTCATCCAGTTAAAAACATTGAGTGGCTCCCACATTCAAGTCAATGTGCCTTCAGCAGGGCCCCTTTAATTGTAAGTTCCCTAGAAGTCCATATTCATCCTAAAATTCCTGGAGTTAAGAGCAGGCAAAAACTGAGAGACACAGAGAAAGAAAGAAAATGATCAGATGTCATTCCCAATCTCTTTCAAATTAAATCTTAGGCACTCTCCACTAAAACTCACCGACCTGTGTGAGCCAACTGTTTCTTAGAAAACGCTGGGAAATATGATATAATCCTCAGTATTAACCACCGTGGCTCTGAGCAATTTCCTGGTCTCCTCTGACTCTATTTTCCTGTCTGTGAAGTTAGAAGACAGGGAGAAGAAAAGAAAGCACCCCCTGACATCATATGTCAGGAATATGTCACCAGGGTTCTCAGCAGCATGACATTGGAAGGATGAAGGGTTTGAGTCCCTTGAAGTGGTCAGTAATGACATTCTCTTGCAGAGGGAAGATGCACCAGGTGCCTTTGTTGTGAAACTGGCTTGTTCTTTCAACTCTTAGAAACAACCAGTGCTTAAGACCAACTCCTCTCCTAGAAGTGCTTCATCAGCCCTGACCCTCCCCGATTTTATTTGGGGCGGGGAAGTGGCAGGGAGAGAAGAAAGAGAACAGGCTTGTGTGCCTTGCACGGTTTGAAGCATGGCTTTCTGTCTTCTCCTCCTCTGCCCCATCTCTACACAGATGCAAGACTCATCTTCCTGAAGCTTCCAGTTCATGATACTCCATGATGGGTCCCTCATTGCTTTTCGAATAAAAGCAATCACTTTCACTGGTCCTCAAAGCTCTCTAAGACCTGGATTTTATTCTTAAGAGTTAAGCATATAAGACAAGCACCTACAATTATTTTCATGACCAAAGTTGGTTGCTTTTTCATAATCTAAAACAGTGTAAGAGATTTTCCAGTGCTCGTTCAAAAGTAAAAACACAAAAATCAATCTTTGAGAATTAGCCTTCAGAGTAGAGAGGTAATTACTGTCAATCTATTTTTCAGTGTTTGGCAAAACCAAAATAATCCTGCCATTTGTTTGTGGTTTGCTACGCTCCATCTTTTCCTGTCTTTTAGTCCTAGCACAATCACTGCATGTTCAAATTCTACCCATCCTTCAATGTCCGGCAAAAAGCTACGTCTCAGAACGGAGGTTCTCTGGTCTGTTCAGCTATAAATAGTCCCTACTTCCCCCGAATACCGACACACACTTAACATAGGTCCTTAGCCTTCCTGCTTGTACTATATTTATTGTTGTAAATTATATAGTCAAGGAAGTCAAAGAAGACCACCAAGCCAAGATGACCGGGAATGAGATCAGAGAGGCAGGAGGGAAACAAAGCTAGTAGAGAATGGTGGAAGACAGGGAGGGCCGAGTTTCAAGGAGGGTATAGGGGACTATGTCCAATGGTGCAGAGAGGACTCTTAATGAAGGGACTGAGATTGTTCATTACATTCCAAGGCATGATATGCTCTTAGCAAGAGCAAAGAGGTCTCATTAGGGTTGTTGGGGTGGAAATCATACTGGGTAGAGTTATAGTATCTGGGGGTAGTGAGCACTTGGACACGGTGAGCATTTGAAACTCAAGAAATTTGGTTGCAAAGTGGAGGAGAGAGAGTAGAGTTTCTTCCCACGTGTAAGCTGGTTGGCTTTCATAGCCCACCCACTAGGTGATGTGATATGCATGACTTTCTCTTTAGGAAAAGAACTGACCGTGCTGAATACTAGGACACCATCAAGGAAATCCATGCTTCTTACCAACCTTGGCCTGTGGCCAGCTACCTAGACATTCTAATGTATCCTTTGAGAGAAGCCAAGGCTATTTCTCCTTACACACCCCGCCATGTTCTGGGGTACAGACTGTGTCCAGGCAACCCTTTAAAAACACGTGCTTATCCAAATGGAGACTAGGTGAGAGGCTCAAAACAGAGGAGCATATATGCCATTCTGCTACTAGAGAATAATTCAAGGCAGAATTCCTCTTCATGGTGGATGACAAATGCTAATACCAAATTTCAGGAGGCCTGCCATTCCAAATTTTACTGCGATTGTTTCTCTTTGCACATCTCCATGAGACACGAAGTTGCCACAAGGATGGGCTGTCATCAATAACCTGCCTCGAATTGTAGAAGTACAGATTAAAAATCCTCCAGTGTGACTGGAAGAGCCTGCCTTCAAAGATCTGTATTATCAGCTGCAGAGGTGGTGAAGACTTATCTTTCCCGACCTTATTTAATTAGATGATTCATCTCTTGCACACGCAGAACTATAAGCTAAATATTTATTTAACGCAAACAGGAGACACAATGCCAATCAAAGAACTGCCTTGAAGAATTTTTTTTTCTTTTCTATTTCACTTTCCTTTGCCTTGAAATCAGGTCCCCAAGCGGCATTGTGTCAGGGCAGCCCGGTGCTATCAGATTACAGAGGAACATTTGTTTGTACACAATGGGGTCAGGTTTTCCAAAACATACTGCACATGTGGGCAGTGTTGATAACCTTTTATCCTTCTTTCCTTGTTGTAAGCTGCTGGCAGGTTTTAACCTTTAAGCAAGAGATTGCCATCTCTATGAAAACATCGAGTTCTTAATTCTGCTCTTATCTGGTCTATCTTGCATTAATTTACCACGTGGAAGGGTTTCCCTAAACCCTGGCAAAACAATGGGGGGTGTGAGGGGGCAGCGGAGGGGGGAGTTGGCGGGGGTTGGAGGGGTGGGGGGTGCATTCCAATTGCAGATGGAGGGTAGCCCTGTGGCTGGCTGCAGGGCTGGATGGAGCGTCAGAGGGCCTGGGAGTAAGTTTAAGCCTTATAGTTCTGTGATTCTACATTTATTAGGTGAGAACCAAAATAATGCTGGAATATTTTACTACTACTACTGCTACCAATGAACCAATCAGAACAATCTCTGACCTCTGCAGGAGCAGGGGGCTGGGGGGCTCCTGCTGGGCCTGATATTAGTGATATATTACCGGACAGTGGGGAGGTCTCCAGGGGATCCTTGGGAGGGGGTGGCTGAGGCAGGGGTGGGGCCGGGGGCTTAGGGCAGGTGTTATTTACCATGTGGCTTAGAGCATGCCGACATCTCAGCAACCCGCAGGGCTGATTCAGCCGTCTGCAGTTCCTCCCTTTACAGCCCTCGTCCACACCATCTCCCTGAGACCAGGCTTTGCTGTCCTTGGCCAGGGACTTCTAAATTTTCATTTTCCCTCTCTCGGGATTTTGTGAGATTTGAACAATGCTGTGTGTGCTACTTACTCAAAACGAGAAAGTATTACTTTACCTCCCTCCCCGCAAAAATGCAGTCCCCGGAGAAGCCCCTGCTGTTTCGAGACTTCTTCCATCTGGACAATCTGACTTTAGCCCTCGCTTCACTGTGCAAAGCACGTTACAGAGGCAAATCCATGGCACTTTCCCATGGATTCGGGAAATCCAGGAAGAAGGACAATTCTTCCTGGCTTCCTGTCGTACCTGCTGTCTGCCTTCATTCACTTCTTGCCTCCTCTTCTGCCGGCCCTCTCACCCCTTCCCAGTTGGTTCTCTCAGCTCCATGTTGGGTGTTCGCCCTGCTCCTTCTCCTCCCATGACCCCGTCCCTGGCACCTGCAACCCTCTCACTGTGAGCCCCGCCAGGTAGGTCTTCTCATCCTCGCCTTTTCTCTGACACTCTGTCTCTTAGGGAGCTCATCCTCTCCCACAGCTCTAATTACCAATTTATGTGAGAGTTCCCAAAACTGTATTTCCACCCTGACCTCTTTGCCGGATATTGGGCATGTCTTTCCAACTATACTATTTCCACCTGTGTCTCACCTAAAACTGAACTTGTCTTCTGTCCCACTTCTGTCTCTTCCCACACCTGCCAACTGCTGGCTCCATGC
Source organism: Mirza zaza (assembly GCA_008750895.1). NCBI lineage: Eukaryota > Metazoa > Chordata > Mammalia > Primates > Cheirogaleidae > Mirza > Mirza zaza. The sequence continues at coordinate 22,839 of VSMD01002904.1, read as the reverse complement.
CCTGGTTTCCCAGGCTCATAATGCCACAGGTGTGCTCAAACACAAGGAGAGGGGGAAGGGGTAGAAGCAGCAATTCAGCTGTCACCAAGTCCCGTTAATGTCCCATTAATGATACACCCAGAGCCACTTCATCGGTTTGGACGTGATCATCTGAGATCTGTATGGTTGTGATAATCTCCTGAATGAGCCTTCTCCCTCCTTTCTTCCTTGACCGATTTTCCAACACAACAGCAGCAGCTGATTTATTCTCCCAGAACACTGTTTTTCCTAGATTGCCCCTAAATCATATTTAAGTACTTTAAACAGTCTCAAGTGCCCAGAAGATATGTAGGCTAATTCACCTGGCAAGCATCATCACTACAACCTAATGTCATAACCTTTGCCAATTTTTCTTCCCTAACACTTGGCTAGAGAATAGGCTGACCCACTCACAAGTGTTTACTGTACCTTCTTTGGCAAATTATGTCATAAATATTAACAGTAAGCATTGGCAGAATGAATTGCTACCTCTCGGTTTCTTCTTGCACTATTCTTGGCAACCGAAATAACTTGATTTGTTCTTTCTGAGCTTTACTCATCATTTCAGGTCTTGCTTATTCATTTTGTAACAACAATTGCCATGATTTATCAAGCACTCTCTATGTGGCAGGCATTAGGCTAAGCACCAAGCATGCATTGGGCTATTTATTCCTTAGAATCCTGTATTGTGAGAACTGTCATCATCCCCATTTTACAGAGGAAGAAACTGAGGCTTGGGTAAACAGAGGTTGCATAGCAACTGGCCAAAGTTTGCCACCTAACCTTTATAGCATATTGCCTCTTTTCTTGCCTCTCCCAGAGATACATCTTTCTCCCAAATACTCTGAATTCCCTCCTCAGCTACTCATCTGGCCCTGCCATGTGGACCATTTTGCAGCACTGTGTGGTTTTTGTAGTCTAGCATGGGAATCAGGCATATGGACTCTGAGGTCAGACTGCCTGAGATGGAATCCTACCTCCCTAGGTTTTTGCCTCAGGAAATTTACTTAACTTTTGTGTATTCCTTCCTCTATAAAATAGGAATTATAATAGCACCTGAGGCATGGGATTATTGAAATGAATAATGAATTAATGATGTTTATAAAGCACTGATCATGGTGCCTGGCACACCGTAAGTATTCAGTAAACAGTACTTGTTAAAATTCTCAATGCCCGTAACTTGCTTCCCATTAAGAGTGTAACAGGGAAAAGATTCTCTGACTTCGTAATTCCACAGCATTTAGCAAATCTCTCCAGCATGGGAGAATCCACTGGTCTGTGATTTTAAAGGTTTCACTTTTGTGATTATCTGTTAGGAAATAGGCAAGAGTCCAATTATTTTAACCATCCTGACCCAAGCTATGCAATGTGAACTGAAATGCTTAGCTGGTAATAACTCATGAATTCATGGTTTGCCCAGACATAGCCAATGCATATATTTATCTCAACAAGCCTCACTGGAGCACCTGCTCTGCAGTAACTCGCAGGTGCTAGGGAAATGGAGATAAACACTGAACAGCCTCTCCTAGCGCTCTCTATGAAGAAAACAAACATTACACCGAGGAGACACTTTGAACTCAAATTATATCAAGAATATCAAAGGGGAAAAGGCTGCAGAGGCACAGCTTATGATTAAAAAACAGCCCTGACTTATTGTCTATCTATATTTAGTTCAACCCAAAAAGTGGCAGATCATGCAAAGAGATAATTAATATTCCTTTTTTTTTCTTTTTTCTTGGGATTGGAATGCAAAAATGATTAAGTGGCCTTGAGTCAATGTATGACCCCATAGTCATCTGGCATTAGAAGAGCACATCCTGTTTACCTAGCACATTTAATCTGATTGTGTAAAATGCACAAGCAACAGGGAGCCAATGTATCTGCAGTGAAGTCAGTAGGGTCGTTACAATTTAGGCTGGAAAGGCAGCACCGGACATCTCCGCTTCATCTCACGTGCAGATGCGCCTGTCCCTCTGATAAACAGCAGCAGTCGGAATTCTAATGCATGATGCTCGCTGCTGCTGCTACTTCTAGCCCCAGCTTCTCAGAGTATTGCTTCTGCTTCCCAGTTTAGCCACTGTATCCCTAATAGCCAAGACTCAGTGATTCTCAACCCCAGCTGCATAATAGAATCACTTCGGAGATTAAAAAAAAAAAAATACCATGCCAGGCCTCTTTCCCAGAGATTCTGATTCAGTTATTCTAGCAAAGTGCGATGGACATTGTTTTCTTTTTGATAAAGCTCCTGGGGTGATACTAATGGACAGCAGGTGTTAGAATCTGCTAACCTCTGGACCAGGCTGTAATTTGGTCTACCTTCAGATTCAAAGCAAAACATCCACCACATGGGTACAAAGCTGACAGAGTCCGGCCAATCACATTGACTCTCTATGCCACACGGCTTTTATCCGCACACTACTAACCAAGAAAAGATTCTTCACACAAAAAGATTCATTGTGTGATGCTGGACAAATAAATGAACCTCCGAACCTCTCATACCTGCTTTAGCTGTGGCATGGTGAAAGAAGAGACACGAAAGTTTTTTGAGAACTAACAAGTTGCATATCCCATACGAGAGACTGAATTTATAATATGTAGAGGACATGGATTAGCCTTATCAACCAGAGTAGGTGGCAATCCATGTAATATTTTTAACTGCTTAAAAATGTCCCCAAGTACCCCATGGCATAGTAAAGGACAGTACTGTGTTGTAGTTAAAGCTATACTCAGTGAGCACTTGTAGTCTATAGGGTCTCAAGGGAAGTCTATCACGTGGCCAATGCTGTGTGGTAGAGTGAAAGTATTCCTCAGATTACCCAGAGAACTGCAGAAGGGAGAAAGGCTGGCAAACTTAACAGGACGGCCAACCATAGAATGTCCAAAATCAGCAGTACCTACTGGGCTTCTAGTTTTGGGTAGAGAAACCTTGAAAAGGGCGAGAAAATATTACAAAATAGCAACTGAAAATGTTTTGTAATTAGTCTTGGGTTTGACATTGCTAATTGTAACCTTCTTTCCTCGCTCCATGACCCATATCAGCTTGTTCATAGTGATTTTTTTCTTAGTCACATCTCTCCTAATGATGTACAGGGGAAGGGGGATAAGGCCACATTTTTACAAAAGACTAAAAGAGATGGAAATCTGTTAAATGCATTTATTATCCATCGATTAAAAAGGGAATCTCTCCCACCCTCACCCCATCTTCTCTGGGCCAACCACTTTAGCTAGCTAACTAGCTATTGTCTGCTTTATATATCTATCTGGTTAATTTCGTTTTATTTTATTTTCCCTCCTTTCATTTCCAAAACAAGGCTACCTCTGATGGCCACCAAGGGAAAAGTCCAAACCACTAACTGGCAAATCTAGAGTTTAATCCTTGGGAGGTTGTTTTTAATATAAGTAACTGCCAAAGCCACAACGAACACAAAGGTAGTAACGGTAAAAATGAGCAGAACTGTTTCAGACTTTTCTAAGTGTTATAAGAGCTATTTATGTCCCCTGTGTATCATTTCACCCTTTCACCGAGAGTAAGGTATTGTTAAGCATCATCATCCCATGAAGCTGACAATGAGAATTGATTATACTCCTGTGCCCGGCTTGTGCTAAGAGCTGGGAAGAACAGAAAATAAAGACTTTAACCAGTACCACAGCAAACTATTGACAGAACAATCTTTGGGGAGGGGGAAAAACTGTATACTGGAGTCACAGGTCTTGAAAAACTAATAGATATTCTTTTACAGTAAGAATATATTCATGTATTATTTGTGCAATTCAAAAATTTAAAAAAACCAGGCCGAGCACAGTGGCTCACGCCTGTAATCCTAGCACTCTGGGAGGCCGAGGCGAGCGGATTGCTCGAGGTCAGGAGTTCGAAACCAGCCTGAGCAAGAGCAAGACCCCGTCTCTACTATAAATAGAAACAAATTAACTGGCCAACTAATATACATTGAAAAAATTAGCCGGGCATGGCGGCGCATGCCTGTAGTCCCAGCCACTCAGGAGGCTGAGGCAGAAGGATTGCTTGAGCCCAGGAGTTTGAGGTTGCTGTGAGCTAGGCTGATGCCATGGCACTCACTCTAGCCTGGGCAACAAAGTGAGACTCTGTCTCAAAATATAAATAAATAAATATATAAATAAATAAATAAATAAATAAATAAATAAATAAATAAAATAAAAAATAAATAAAAAATTTAAGAAACCAACTACATTAGCCCTTTATGAAAGGAAAAACAGAGCCACAGTGGAGCAGCATGATGGAAACAAGCCACACATCGCAGGGGCCTTTGTCCTTCCAACGTGCTTAGAACAAGTCTGCCCGGCTCTGAAGCCCCGACACTGCCCGGGATGAACGGATGTCCTTCCCGGAGCTGAATGCAGACTCCTTCCCCCTCGTTCATGGGTGAGGGGTTGCAGCTTGCATCTTACATTCCGAAGGTCACCCCTGGCCCTTGCAGGGCTGTCTGAGAGCGGAGGGAGCACCCAGCTTCCTCCTGCCCCCGGTCCTCTGCACAGCGCAGCAATGGCGTCTGCCCGTGGAAACGCTCACGGCGCGGTAGTTCACGAACGCTCTGGTTCTCATAGCATTTTCTGGTTCAGGGATCAGACAATTCACTTTAAAAAGAAAATTCAAAAAAAACCCCTCTATGATAAAGAAAATCCTAAAGGATCCCAGCTAGTCGCCTGATACTCTGTCTCCGTTAACATGGTCTCTCATCAACTTGACCAACAGTCAGAGCAATGCTCTTGACCTTCGCAACATACACGCCACGACTATACAAAAGGAAATCAGGCAAACAAGATCACAAGTGGAAGATGCCTTAAGAGAAGTGAGTTAGATGCCCCTGAGATCTTGCTACAAAGGGAGATGGCACAGTCGGAGAAATGCCTGTTACCTGTTCGGCACCCTTGTCCCCAGGCTGGCTCCCGCTCTGATCAGATGTCTCAAAGCTGCCCAGTTTCCACTATGGGGCCATCTGCCCCGCAGCCTCCGGGAGGCCTCACACCTGGTGGAGGGACAGATGAGCAGGACTCATTTCGAGTTTCCAGGCAGGACGGGCGGCTCTGTGCCCACGCTCAGCCTGGCCGGGGCCTCCCCAGCTGCAGTCTAAGACTGCGCCTCACAGAGTCATCCCCAAGAGCCTCGCTACTGTTTTAAAAACAAGAAGTGATTTCCTGGTCCTCTTCCCCTGATGGCGTGTGCAATTCCCCTCACGCCCATGGGAAGTCCTTCAAATCCTTCTTATCTGCAAACCTCTCCACCAAGTGGACGGACTCGTTTGGCCGATGCCCTAGTTTTTGCTTTGCTTTCACTAAAGGAAAAAAAAAAATCAGAGAAATGAAACCAGAACAAAACAAAAATGGGTTAGAGCTGATGAGTGGTAGAGGATGCCTGGATTAAACCTTTACAAGATGACCACTAATTTAGACCGTGATTTCAGAGCAGAAGGAAAATTAAGATTATCAACGAGTTCATGTCTTTAGCAATGCTACGAAGTCAGAGAATAGAAGAATCCTCAGACGATGAGAGACCTAAAGAAGTCCTTTAGTCCTGACCCTGGGCTTTAGGGAGGGCTGTAGTTTCAAATATGCCATATTAGGGGGATGTCTGGTTCTCCTAAGTTTCCAAAGAAACTCTGTGAACATTTGTGCATCGAACTATGAATTTGGTGATATTTAAAATATCATCTCAATAACACTGATAGTTAAAGATAAGGAGATATATAGTAAAGGCCCAGTTGGGAGGCTGTAGTCAGGTTGTTGGGTTTAGATATATAATATATAATTATAATATATATAATTATATATGAATATAATTATAATCAGACTTTTTGAGCTAGAAGTGACCCTCCCCATCCTCATTTTACGAGTGAGGAAACTGAGCCCTAAGAAGAAACGGTGACCTGCCCAAGGTCAGAATATAGATGGGAAGTAAAAGATTGTCATCCAATTGCTCTTAAGCTTTTGTATGGGGAATGCTGCTTCCCAGGTACCTACCCTGGAGCTCTGCCCACAGAAAGCTTGATGAAGGAGGCCTGGCCTGGAGCCCAGGAATCTGCATTGGAAATAGGTGCTCCAAGTGAGTCTGACGCAGGTAGTCCCAAGACTGTTTTAAGAGAAATTCTCACAGTGTCACAGCAAGGACTCCAGAGTTACACTGTAGTGATTCAAACCATAGTCCCAACTCATTTTTATTTTTATTTTTGTGGCACCATAATAATACTGCTGAGTTTATAGACTCAGCTGAAACTCAAGAAAAAGAATTCAGTAACTGTTAGTTGTTCTCTGGAGCCCTGGGCTCTAATGCGTCTAAGCTCATCTTCTCTCCCTGCTCCACACTGCTTCCCTTTTCCCTTTTTTTTTTCTCTTCTTTTAGAGATGGGGTCTTGCTATATTGCCCAGGCTAGAGTGCTGTGGCTATTCACAGGTGCAATCATAGCGCATTGCAGCCTTCAACTCTTGGCCTCAATGATCCTCCCACCTCAGCCTCACGAGTAGCTGGGACTACAGGCATGAGCCACCATGCCTGGCTTTGTCTTCCCTTCTTGCCATGCGTGACAGCAACCACCTGCGATATTCAGGCTTGAGACAAATGTATTAGAGTAAAATGAGAGTGAACTTTCAAAATTGTATTATTCCACTTCCAGGTACTGATTCTCACTTGTATTCTACCGCTTGAATTAGACCTATCTTGCCTTTAAGAAACAGCTGCTGTGGGGAGTGAGCTCCTGGGTAAACGCTTTGTCTTCCTTTCCTGCTTGCGTTTGGGTTGCTGGGTGCAGCTGGCTCTCTGACATGAAATGGGGCGTTGTCAAAGTGGCTGTCCCTTTCCTTCCCCCAGGAGCAATTCTTCTCGCCTGCAGGCCCTGCTTGTTGTCAGGAACACTCTGTGCTTGCTGCATACACTTTATGATGAAAACAAAGGCAACTGAAAAATGGAAGCACCATATGGCCTCAGCGGCAACCGGGAATGAACTGTGCATGGCATTACCCTGCCCTGTCATAGTGACAGCTGGAATTGACTGTGACGGGGGCCGTTCTGCATTCTAAAATGTTGGAGTTGGTGGCAAGTTGAATCCAAACTTCTTTAATCAAACTTCAGATGTCGCCAGAGTAACTAATTCTCCTTTCCCATTATCTATGTTTGCTAATATGAAGTGCTTCTTAGGACTTCAAGACACAACCTCATTAGAGACAGAGTTTCTCTTTTTTCTGGCAGAAATTCCAGCACCAAATAAGTATGCATTTTCCAGCATGTTCCATGTGTTTCACCCGCCTTCCCTCCCCCCCTCTTCACCCAGGTAACCTTTAGTCTCTTTTTAAGTTCCAGGTTGTTATTTCTTTCCAAGGACTTTACTACCTCTCCAGCCTGAGCCAAGGGTTTCTTTTCTCTGATCTCACACTGCCAGATACGTGTCTTTTTGCAGTTACCACACCACGTTCAAAAGATCAGTTTAACGCATTGACTGTAAGCACCTTGAGGGCAGGTCCTAGTCTGATTTATTTTATACCCAGCTCCTAGTATAGTGCTGACATACAGTAAGTTATCAATAAAAGCAGGCAAGATTAAACTGCTCCATCTCAGTTTCCCATTGCTGGTTCCTCCTCTTAGCATTAAAGTGTCCCATAGCTCAGTCTTGGGAACTCTTCTCTGTTGACACTTATTCCCCAGGTGATCTCTACCAGTTTGGGTTTAAATCTTTGTGCTGATGACTTCCAGTTATACACCTGTATGGTAGACCTCTCACTTGAACTCCTGACCCATATATCAAACTGCCTACTTGACATCTCCACTTTGGGTGTTCGATGGAACCTCAAGCTAAATATGTCCCAAATGAAACTGCTGATCTTCCCTCCCACACTAGCTATCCCAACAGGAAGTATCTCCCATATGAGTAAAGGTCACCTCCATCCTTCCGGGTTACCCAGACCAAAGCATCAAGAGTTGTCCTTTCGTCCTCCCTTGCATACTTTGCATTTAATTTGCCATCAAGTCTCGTTAGCTCTACTTTCAAATATATGCACGATCAGACACTTCTTGTCCCTTCCGCTGTTATCACTCTCAGCGAAGCCGTCATTATCTCTTGGCTGGATTATTACCACAGCCTCCAATTGGTCTCTCTGCCTCTCCTCTTGCCCCCTTGCAGTCTGTCCTCAAAACTGCACTTAGAATGGTCCTTCCAAAACCACAAGCTGTGATGTCCACCTGTGCTCAGCCCTCCTGCGTTCCCGCCTCACGCACTCAGAGAGCAAGTCCTTTCAGTGGCCTGTGCGACATACCGTGTTTCCCCCAAAATAAGACCTACCCATAAAATAAGCCCTAGCAGGATTTCTACGCATTTGCGCAATAGAAGCCCTACACTGAAAATAAGACCTAGTGGTGGACGTGGCTACGCAGCGCATCTGCACAACCCATGCATTTCGTCGTGGAGCAGTAAAGAAGACGAGCTGCCCTTCTCATCTGCCCCATCGTGACAGCTACTATCCCAGAGGTGACCAGAAAGGTGTGGGCAGCCCTGCCAATAAAGTCGGCTTCCTCTGTCAGGTCCCAGCCATCCTGTCTCTGTGTGTGTGTGTGTGTGTGTGTGTATGTGTGTGTGTGTGTGTCGCCAGGGGGAAGGAGGAAAGCTGTGGCTGCCATTTTACTCAGCACTGTGGGCCTCTCTCACCCCCCACAAACATCAGGGGATAGGGGAAAAGCTTCAGCAAGCAGTCTCCTACTGAGCCCAGAGAGAATAGCACATCCCCTGAAAATAAGCCCTAGGGTGTCTTCCTGGGAAAAAATAAATATAAGACCCTATCTTATTTCCGGGAAAACACGGTACATGATCTGCACCCCTGTCCGCCCCTCTTCCCCATTCCCTCCCTTGGTTCTTGGCCTGCCTCTCTCCTGCCCGCTCGGGCTGCTCCAGCCACGCGGCCCCTCGCACACCAGGCAGGCTCCCCTCTCAGCGCTCACACTGGCTGCTCTCTGCCAGGGACGCTCTTTACACACATTTCCTCCTGGCTCACTCCTGTAACCACATTCACACTTTTGCCCCAATGTCACTTTCTGAGTAAGGCCCTTATTGCACCATATTTCACATCTCCCATACTTGCTTTACTATTTTCTCATATTTCCCATCACCTCCAGAACACTATAATGCACATTAATGTTATTGGCTGTCCCCACCTTCCGCCCCAGCACCAGAAGGTAAGCTCCCCGAGGGAGGAGATGCCTACTCACTGGCTCATCAGAGAAGAGCATTTGAAAGTCTAACACACAAGCAAAGTTATTAATGTCGCAGCCCTGGAGCATTACATGTAAAAGCACAAGGTGCTTCAACTTGCAAAACACTCCCACCTCCACATACTGGCATGGTAAGCCTTATATTTTTTTAATCCACAACCAGATGTTGGTAAACCCTTTTGACCCAAGGTGGCCCAAGGTCAGCTCTCTTTTGGTATTTCTATCTCGAGGCCAGGAAAATTCTCTTCTGGCCCTGACCTATCCTCATGCAAGGAAGGAACCGGCAAATAATCGGGCAGATTTATAGTATACAAATGGTCTCATTCTTATCTCGGTGTGTATATTTTGGCAGAGTCTCTGCTAATGGAATTAGTCATATTTGAGCTTGGCTGTGCAGCCACTCAGGTTTTATTTGCACGTACTGCTGCTGTACCTGTTCCACCAACAGACGGTGTTATGACATTGTCTTTGTGCACACATCTTTCAGATACCAATGTCATTTTGCTGTGGAAGATCCCAAGCTTCCATCTTTTGAGCCAAATGGACACAGTTGACAGTCCCCCTTCTACCGCTTCTCTTGCTTCCATGGACAGCCCCAGCTTCTGCCAGAAACCCCAAACACACTCCAAGTAGACCCTTCTTCGGGACTCTACTCCCAGCACTACCTTCCCCGCCTTTTCCTCAAAGAGGGAAAAACAGCATGTGGGGGGAGGGGGCAGAGGCAGATTTGAGGTCTGGCTCCATGTGGGTGCCATCAACAGCCCTCTCTTGACCCTTACTGACCTTTCCCTTAGGGAGGGCTGACCCCCCAGTGGCCTGTGAGCCACCCCCAGCCTTCCTATTCCACCTTTAGTTCTTAGAGGTGATGCCACCCACGTGGCAGGAAGCCCTTTCTGATGTCTGTAGCATGACTTATGTCACCCTCATACCTCAGCTGTCATGCACATGTCAGACTCATTGATTGACCTCCCCTAGTGCCATGTAGAAAGCAGGCTATTTGTGGATATGGGCATTCCTTCTTGTCTGGGCCTGGGAGAGAATCTATTTAGAAAGAAGCTGCACTTTTCTTCTAAACGTGCACGTGTTCTTTTGTCCGTGCACCCTGGGCTGTCACTCCTATTCTAACCTCGGCTCCTTTATCAGGCATCCTGGGTGCAAGTGCTTTGCAGAGACAGATGCTGCATACTGCAGATAACAGCGAGGGTGATCAGCAAACATCCACAGACCCTGGCTTGGGCCTGCAAAGCCCTGTCCTCCTGAGACTATCTCCCACCCAAATTCCACTGCTCTCTGCTATTTTCAGGGCCTCAGCACTTCCTTTGACCCTCAAAAAAAAAAACTTTCCTCATTTTTATCTCTGATTATAGAGATATTTTCTAGACAAATAAGTGCTGAAGAGTCCTCCATGCCAGAAGAGGTATCAGAATCAAAGAATGTGAGAGCAGAGGGGGCGGGGGATCACTTGCTCAGCTATCTTCCTGTGTTAGAGGGAAGTTGAAAGGTTTAACCAAGGCCACGACAAGCATTAGCACCAGAGCCCACACTGGAATTCAGATCTCCTGTCTTTACTTGCAGTACTCTTCCTATGATGCACTGCTACATTCCCATCCCGATTTCCATGGAAGGAGAAACAATTGTTCTAAGTAGAAAAATGACACGTAGAGGTAAAGTCCTGTTATGCCTCTGTACTGAAGAGAATAATCAAATATCTGTCAACATTTATCCCCTCTGTAAGTTAAACATGGATAGCACTTACTATGCAAGCCAGCCATGGAATTTCCTTGGTAACTCCATTGTCATGGAAGTGGGCCAGGCTGACACCTGCCAAGCTGTCTTTTCCCCCAGCATCCCTGACTCCCACCGTGTCACCTGGTCCCAGCTTTCACAGAACACTCACAGTAGCATCATGCCAGGTGACAAAGGCCTGAAACTTCCTTCTCAGACAATGCCCATAAACAAACTCTTGTCATCAATAAGTCAAGTAGCAAGCTTTATTCCAGAAGTTTCTTCATGTTGCACCTACCCAGGCTAGAATTAAGCTCGTGTCATGCTGAAGAGCTGTTTTGCCCTCTCTAGACAGAATCATAGGCCATGCTCTGGCTAAAATGCTCCAATTCAATTCTCACCTGACTCTTACTATGGAGATGCAGAAAAATGGGGTGACCACCACAGGAACGTGTGAGGGGACAGAAGAAGTGACCCGAATCAGATTGGGTTCTAGAACCAAACATAACCCAATGTTGGCTGTAGACCGTTGTCTCTCAAAGATCTAGAAATTAATACAATCTCTCTAGCCAAGATTGTGGAAATTCAGAGCCCCCTTCAGGATATCTATAAATTCCTAAGGGTGCACGTGTTCTCCTGGCCTACACAACCCTCAGAACACCCCCATTTCACATTCGTTGTGTCTGTGTTGCTCTCAGTTGGTGCAAATGAAAAAATAGCCTCTTGTTTGAATGCCACCAAACCCACACACAGTAAATGTGAACATGAAGATTTGGGGGTGAGGGGGTGACCAAAGACATGTTTACAACCAGAAAAAGTGCCAAGCGATGGTTGGAGCAGTGGACATTATCGTCAGGGTGCTCTGGCCACCCCACCACTGAGCGCTTCCATAGCCTACGGCACCAGCCTCTCTCCATCTTATTAGACTCTCTCTCCCCTTCTCCCCTGCAGCCTCCACCCTTCTCCCATCACTTCCTCTCTCTGCAGGGGCAACGTACACATCCCACTCCTCACCTCGTGCTAGAGAACCTCCACTGTCTTGGAAGTCTCAGAGTCTCAATTGCTTTCTAGGTGCTTATTTTTCTAGGAAGTTCCCTCCCTAGGAAGACTGTTAAGATGCCCCTTCCTTTTACTTTTTTAAATTAGACAATTCCTCAGGTACAGGTAGGGTGGTTATCCATATACCTAATGTCTAAAATGGAGCAGTGATTTCCGAGTAGAGAAAGAGACAATATGAAATTTGTGTTAAACTCATAGTCTTTTCTTGATTATTCTGGGTTCACGATTTAATTAGAGCAAGAAATGACACTGTATAAAGTAGCCCAATGTTTCCAGGGCCTATAATCTTTCATGGAAGAATATAGAAGATAGTTACATGATTCTTTCTAACGTATTAGAATACAGCTAAAGTGCAGGGAACGGCACCCTGGTGGTCTGAAAAATATGATGCCAGGTAACATCAGAAATATGAACTGTCATTTCTGTGGCAGGATTTGAGAAGCAATACAAAAAACTATGTTTTCCTGTCCCTAATTCCTAAAATTACATTTTTAGAGACAAATTGCTTTAAGTGGAGCAATTTGACTCAAATACCTTTGAAAAGTTGACATAGTGTCCATTTTCATTTCCAATGAGTTCCACATTAGTGAGCATTAATTTAAGCCTGCAGTTAAAAAAGGTTTAATATGGAAGGAAGAAGAGCTCATAGGAGGGCAATGAGGGTAGAGAGAAGCGGGGAACCACGGGGTGGATGTGGATATCTCAGAGAGCAGATTTTAGAGGCCAGCACATAGCACTGAAATCATTCTGCTAATCCTTGGTACAATTGTTATGGCCACACAGCCTGCCAATCCTATTATTTATGTTAGTTTTCTCACTGCTCGAAAATGACCGTTTCACACCTTCTCTTCTCTCCCCACTCTTAGCAGTACCCTTGCCTAATACTAAATCGAGAAAATAGTCAATTAAATTAAACGCTCATCTTCCTGCACACAGACTCTCAGCCTCCCTGTGCTTGCATTTCCCACGTGCCTTCCCTCCACGGTGTGAGGACCCCTCTCTCCTCCCCATGGCAGCGTCTCCCCCCACTTGGCTCTGGGTCCCATCGCCTCTTACTTCCTTGGCGCTAGATCGGTCCCTTTAGCACACAGATGTGCTCCAGAATCTCCCTTTAAGACTGTCCTTTTGCATGCGTCTTTCTCCTTTCCCCCATTGACTGTAACACTTGTCTGTTTCCATCTACAGCAAGTCTTAACCAAAGAGCTGAACAACTGGATTTTTTCTCCACCTCTTTGCCCCTCTTCTCTGGCCTCAAAGTTGGTCAAATGGATCTTCCTTCTCCACTTCTGCATCAGTACTGATCCCATGGTGTCACTATGGTCCCCATGTTACCGTAGTCAATGGTCCTGCTCTCGTTGCCGTTGTCCTCTGCCTTGACCCTGCGGCACCATCTGACACAGCCGGCTGCTCCCTCCTCCTTGAATCCCCATGTTCTGTGCCTTCTGTGACACTCACTCTCTTGTCACTCCTCCTACCCTGGTGGTCCCTCCTCATAGCCTCGTTAGTGGCCTTTCTTCCCCCACCTGATCCCTAGAAGCTGGTGTGCCCCAGGCTCAGTCCTTTCTCACCTGTGCTTTCTTCCAGGGTGACCTCATCTGGGGCCATACTTGAAAGAGCATTTATGAACGAGGGCAAACATATTTTCAGATGTACAAAGCCTGAAAATGTTTGTATCTCATTGCCTCTCACTGAATGAATAACTGACATAGAGTTAAAAACAATTTTTGTGCCAGGGACATCCTTGGTCATCTGGTGAAGCCTATGGACCCCTTCTCAGAATAATGTTTATAGATGCATAAAACAGAATACATAGGATGACAAAGGAAAATAATTGTATTGAAAAATAGTTATCAAATATTAAAATGACGTGATTTAGTAGGCATTATATTCCCGTGCAAGTTCATAAACCCCTCTGAATTTTATTCATGTGAGGTCCATGAACCTAGGTAAAGGATGTATTTAAGAAAGACAGAAACTGAATACTCATGAATTGATAGTTTAAAAGCTATTTTTAAACTATTAGTTTTGAAAATCATTACTTAAAAATGATTAATTTAGAAGTGAGGTTATAAAAGAAAAGATAAACTAAAATGCTAGGTAATTGTAAAAAGGAGCATAGTAGGTGTTCATTTAGTACTTTTTAAATAAATGAATGAATCAAGGGCAGATTTTGTCTTACTATCATCCCTTTTTCAGCTAGCTAGGTTATGTAACATTAGTGGAATCCACTGCATCCAAAAGCAAACTCAACAGCATGATTTTGGTTGCTGACATAGCCACACAAGGTTTTGTGCACATTAATGCCCCCAAATACCCCCTTTGTTTGTTAATAGGCGTACAAGGGTCCTCCTACATGTACAGGGAGGTACTCCACTATTTTAGCCAGAGTGGAAGAAATTTCAGAGGAAGAGCTAGAAAGCCCCAGCACATAACAGATGCTCAATAAATTTTCCAAGACCTACAACATGAGGGTAACATTGCTAGGTCCATATCATCTTCTGGTCCTCCAGAGAAGAGCCATCTCTGTGGTAAAGTTCGCCATCCCTACCTCTCTACAGAGTCTCTGCTTTTGGGTGCCTGATTTCTGTCTAAGAGTTATGCTTCTGCACCAACACTTGTATCAATTTCTCTGTGGGATGATGAATGCTTTTCTGAATGCCCTTTCAAGAATACATAATATGTCAGGCACAATGACAATGTTTGCTCGAGTAAAAAGTCTTAAGAAGACTGGCCGACGCCTATGTCTATGAAAAAAACAATGGCTCTGAACTTCAGCCCCAAGAATGGACCAAAAATAAGCTCACTGAGGAGAAGCACAAAGTTGGGGGCAGCAGTGGTGAGAATGGAAAAATGAAGCACAAGTGAAAATTAATCAAAATTTCTAAAGTTCAACTCCTTGGGGAGAAGGAAGAATTTGCCTCTTAAAAGCATAGAGACAGGGAATGCTGGAAAACCACAGAGCTTGTGACTGAACTTTGGAAAAACTAGATATTAACTTGATAGTTACTAAAGTCTTGTTAGAACAAGAGCACCTCTTCTTTTTTTAAGATTTTTATTTATTTTATTTTTTTTATTTTAGTGTATTATGGGGGTACAAGTGTTAAGGTTACATATATTGCCCATTCTCCCCCCTTGAGTAAGAGCTTCAAGCGTGTCCATCCCTCAAAGGTTGCACATCTTACTCGTTGAAGAACACCTCTTTATGTTACCTATAGGGAATCATTTTTAAAGAACATGTAAGGACACATAATTTCCAGATTCTGCACATGTTACGCAGTAAACTAACTCCTGTTCAAAACAGCTTGCTTGTTTTAAGACTGGGGGAAAGCATTAGTTGTTCACGTCAAGAAGTTTGCCCCTAAATCCACTGAATTCTCTGTCTCGCCAGATCTAAGTCACAGCTATGCCGTTGCTTTGGCACTGTCTTTACTCACTGGTCTGTTCCATTTCATACCATCATGGCAAACGCTGAGACACAGAATGCCCTTCTAGTTGGCCTGGTGATCAGGTTGGTAAACCTGAAGCAGGTTGTTCTAGGTTCTGGGATTTTTTTTTTTTTTTTTTAGTTTTTCAAGAATAAATGGGTTAAGAGAAAGGTATTCACAATGGCTGCTACTGCTATTAGAAATGACCTAGCATTGCACACACTGTCCCCTTGCTTTATGGAAATTACCCATCCCTCCACAGCTCTGGTGGCTTAGCTCAGCACAACGAGGGGCCTCGGTTTCCAAGTGCAAGTTCCAAGTTCCAAGACCTTTCCTAACCACACTTCCCTCTATTTATCAGAGTCCCTCTCTCTCTCTCAGGACCGCTAAACTATTTTTGGACCCGAAACATAGTACACAAAACATAGCTACATATCAACAATTGCATGATTATTCCAGGCCCACACCCCTTGGGCTTGCCTGGTCTGACCTAGAACATTAAGAGAGGGAGAACCGCGTATATTTTTAGTCTCTTCCTGAATTCCTCAAATTGTTCACTCTCCCACTTTATTTAAAGCCGTCGAGATCTGGACTTTGTGTTTTACACAGCAGTATGTGTACACACTTGTGACATACTGACATATGAAGAATCTGAACCTGCCAGGCTCTCATTAAATGTGGCCAGTCTTACGAATCACGTCTAGCCCCTGGATCACTTACTATTGTAAACTAGAAATGCTACCATATTGTCCCAAGTGCCAAAATCAGCTTACAAATCCAGTACTTGCCTAGGGATTATTTACGTGTGCTGACCAGAGCGAAATTTAAGTATACTTCTGTTTAAAATCATAACATTTTTCTTGGAGTCATATAAGGACCCAAAGAAAGAAAAATGGTTCTCTAAATCCACTAATATACATACACATACACATACATAAACACACACACTCCTCTACATTGCAAAATTTGAGTGCAGAAGGCAGCAGCCAGCAGGCATAAATCTGAACCATGGAGTATCTACTATATTTGGCATCTGGGCTAGATCTTTTATTAACTTCCCCCTCCTTTATATGAGAACATTATTTTCAGTAATAATCCTTATTTCCTTGACTAATTCTTTAGATTTAAAACAATTAACTAGAAAAGTGAAAATTTCACTGGAAAATATCATTCAAATTCAGTAAAACATATAAGTGTGAATTAAAATCTGTATTTCCCTAATAAAAATAGTGCACCTTGAAGTTTGCACCTTCCTTCACTGTTAATAAATTTTAAACACAAATAAAAACTCTGTGAGGTCACATAGAATGACAGAATTGAGGCTTCTCCTGTTTAGTTTCTGTATCTTTACATTACATTGCTATATCGCTTGTTTTCAATCTGCTGTTCAAATGCAATAGGTTTGTGCCATTCCACAGGGACCGGGGACACTTGCAGCAAGCCCTGTCAGTCCCAAACTCTTAGGAGCTTACTCTTGAAACAAACCCGTGTCGCTGAGTCCCTTTGTGCCAGGAGCCCAGGAGCTGCTATATAACTGAGAGTTTTCTGAATTATCTTCTATGTAGGATGTGCTATTTATTAAAAGATAAGCAATAAAAACAGGTTAATTGGGAGCTAACATTATATTACTGAAACTCACTTTTGATGGCAGCAATTGTCGAGAACTTAAACCTACAGAAGATTTTTTTAGGGAGAGTATTTTATCACTGACATTGTTTGGAAGTGCCACCATATGGTGACAATTTAAAAAACAAAAACAACAAGGCTTTGGTCTGTTTTATCATTGACTTTAAATTCTCTACAGACCGTGTACCACCTTACTGGCTTGCGTTTGGGGGAGCCTCCCACCACCCCACCCTGGTGTCACCTTTCTAACTTGCAGCAGTTCTTTTAGGGGTACAGAGGCAAAGAGGGTGGAGGAAGAATTTGTCACCGTGGAACAGGATGGAGAGAGAGCCCGTGGAAGAGGACGGCCGTGCGGATCGCCGGACTCACTAATGCATTTCCCTTCTTCTCCGAGAGAAGCTAATCCTGCCTTTCTCCCTTTGCCCGAGTCCCCCACCTGCTCCTGCTTCCAGCTCCATCTGGAAACATCTCCTCTATCCAGAGGAAGGAAGGGCTGCACGGAGCTCTATCAGTGCAGCAACAAGCCCCCGGGGCCCCCTGAAAAAAAAAAAAAAGAGTGCAGTGTGTGGCACTGACCTGGGTCAGAAGGGAAACTGGCTTTGGCTCCACTTGACCCTAAAGGAAGGAAGCAGGAAGCCTTGCTGGGGGACAGGGGTGAAGCCGTCCTCTGGGACGAGCTGTCCTGTTACTGTCTGACCCTCTCCCTAATCGAGAATGCAGAATGAATGCCTGCGGCCCAGAAAACAGAACCTTGTGGCAGTTTCCACACCTCTCCTAAAGTTAGAGACCTGGTCTTGTACAACAATCCTATGGCTGCTAACACATGCTGGGCTCCGTGTCAGGTCCCGCTGGTCCTCACAGCTCTGCCAAAAAGGGCCTTCAATATCCCCATTTTACAGATGAGGAAACTCAGTCTCAGAGAGGCTGAGTGGGTCAGGAGGGAACCCAGACCTGCTTTAGGTCCAAGATTTTTCTGTTTGGGATGGGGGCTGGCTGGAGATGACTCTAGCACCTGTAGATACCAGAGCATTAACCTTCAGACCTGGCGGTTGTGCTGTTGGCCACATAGCACTGGGATCCTTGCTCAGAGTCCATTTACTGTTAATAAAGTCCAGCTGCTCCTAGAGTATGGTTTAGAAATCTGTAACGCAAACTTGTGAGTAACTCAATAGAATATGTGCATAATGCAAATGGCAGGTATCTTCCTGTTCTTTTCTTCCAGATCTGCCTGCCATACCTGCCTCCCTCAAAAGGCCCCCTCATATGAAAACATTATGAACAAGGTAGAATTTAATCGTATGCCATAATAGCAGCAGTATATAGGTTTACATCACACACCCTAGGAAACTGCTTAAATCTTTTTTCAACATCTCTCTTCTCCTAAGTCCTGCGTGCATTCATTACTCCACCAAATATCTATTGAAAATGCAGACACCAGACACTGTCCTGGGCCTTGGGGCTAAGAAGTTTGCATTCTAGTTTTAGGGGGAGGTGCTGGCTAGTTTCTGCTCACCCTCCAGGTTCATCTCCACCCTTTCCAGCCCTGCTCAGTGCCCCAGGAGGCCAACCACACAGGCCACTGTGCCTTGGGCAGTGCAAACCAAAGAGAGTGGGATGTCCTAGTGGGACATTGCAGGATAGAAGGAAATGGGGCATTTACTCCCCTCCCCTTCTGCCAGGCTGCGGTTTGGCACTGGCTGTGCCCCTGCCCCCTCCGCCACAGATCCTGGGGGATTCCCGCTCTCCCACAGATGGTTGGCAGGTTCCTCTGACACCTCCTTCAACCACCCCCCTTACCCCTTTATGCCTAAGGGGAAGCCAAGAATGGCTTCTCAATGCTGCCAGTCCTCTGTTGATGACTCCCACACCTCTTCTGTTTGCCCTTTGAGAGTGTCATTTCTTTTTGCCACAATCTTGGACTAATACAGAAATATAGACAATAAACAAACAAATAAGTTATGTATCCAATGAGCAAAACTGCTATGAAGAAACATAAAGCAGGGTGACGGCAATAAAGAGAGAGAGAGAGACTGTGTGTGTGTGTGTGTGTGTGTGTTGGTGGGCTGGCACCAGCCCCTCTTTCTTGCATGTCACTGAAATCCCATTTGGACTTGACCCACCCCTATACAGCCACCCTGGCTCAGGTCTCATACCATTTTCCACTGGAGCCTCCATTTTCTTATCTGTATTAAACAGAGCAGTTGAGGCCAATCATGGATCCTACCTTGGAAGGGGCATCTCAGTCCTCCCAAGCAAAGACAAAGTGCCCTTCAGCACCCACTATTCTAGTTTGAAGGCAACACAGTGGTCCCCCCATATCTGTAGGAGACATGTTCCAAGACCTCCAATGGGTGCTGGAAATTGCAGGCAGTCCCAAACCCCATACATACTATGTTTTTGCCTATACATACACACTTATGGTAACATTTAATTTATAAATCAGGCACACTAAGACGTGAACAACAATAGCTATTAAGGAAACAAATAAAATGGAGCAATTATAACAATGTTTCAGCACCACTGCTCTTACACTTTCAGGCCATTATATGTCAAAGAAAGGTTCCTTGAACAGAGGCACTGGTATTTCGATAGACTGGGATGGCTGCTAAGTGACTAACAGGTAGGGATACGCTGGACAAACAGATGATTCATGTCCCAGGTGAGATGGAATGGGACAGTGTGACACCATGCTACTTAGAATGGTATATAATTTAATACTTATAAATTATTTCTACAATTTTCCATTTAATATTTTCATACTGCATTTGACTTTAGGTAACAAACTGCAGAAAGCTAGACTTCGAATAAGGGGGCCGGAGGAGCAGCAACTACTGTTACCAATAACCAAAAATGCTCTCTATCACATGAAGCTATTGAACAACCATGAGTTACAATTTAATTTTGTGTGCCTGTAGAGCAAATGCCAGTGACTACTCTGCAAATGCTTTGCTAGAAGAATGACAGTATTCTGGGTGCCTTCTAGACCATCATCCTCTTTTTCCCTTCCCTTCTGCTAGCCTCGGACTCCAAGTGCCAGCTCATGAGCCCCAAATCAGAGCTGACTATGAGAGCTACCTCCCTCGTTCCTCTAAACTTCCTCGATGAACACTGTTGACTGGCAGGTAGTACTTGTCTACTTCTGTGATTGTTTGCTCTCCCAGTCATCTAGGAAGCCAATGAGATCAAGAAGTTTTGGGGTTGCCTTCACAAAGGAAACAGATCCTGGTAGGCGAGGCCACTGGAAAGTGAGTTGTCTCTAAGCCATTAATAAAATCTCACCATCCATCTCCTCTTCTCACTAGATGAAGGAGCATCTTGGTGGGTGGGGAACAGCACTTTAAATTAAGTGGCAGCGATTCACATGGGTCAGGTGCTTGATAAGCCCTCAGGGTGTCCACTGACCAGGACTTCTGGATGCTTCTCTGTACAGTCTCCATGTGGTGTCCCAGAATGGAATCTTCATCATTAACAAGCTCTCCAGGTGATCCTTGTGCAAACCAAACTCTGAAAACCACTAGTCTAGAGACCACCACACATGTTCTACCACAAAATGCTTCGCAAGGAGCCCTCGCCTCTCCCCAAAACTGGACTTAGTTTTTCATTCTTTCAATTTTTTCTAATTATGTCAAAGCAGAAGTCTCAGGGACTCATTTTCCCTTCCTTTCATCAGTGATTGTCTTCTACCTCCTGGGGCGGGAGTCCCGCTTAACACAGTCTGCTGAGTGTCCAGTGTTAGGGTATCTGGATTGAGGGCAGGCAGAGATGACACTGGGGCTGCCACCAAGGTGGGTTCAAAGGTGTGGTGGGGCACAGGAAGTCGAGGGGGCACTTGCTTGGGAGGATTGTGAGGACTTGTGGAGATACACGGTAAATAAGCAGACAACGAAGGCAGTGTATTTGACTTCAACTAAAATCCCTGTTCGAAAATTAAATGGGGGGAAAGACTAAGTTAATAAAAGTGTATTGTTTCTCTGGCCCAATGAAAGTAGTTTTCTGTTTATTTCCTTTTTATACAATCACTGTTAATTCCAATTATATTTTGTAACTTCCCTTTGAACTCATTGTTTCAAAATTCAAAAGTAACTTTTAGTAAAGGCTGAGTTTTGTTTGTGAGTATACAGAATGGGGAGCTTCCACTAATTAATTTCACTGTTAAACTAAAGGTGAAAAATTGTGTAGACTGAAAAATCTTCAAACATATATTTAGCCTGTTTCTTCTATAGAGATGATAAATGGAATTGAATCCATGTCGGATGAGTGAGGACTTCTAGCTATTTCCAGACATTTTGAATAGTGCTTGTGTAGGCTTGAGTGTTTCCTTGTGATTGATGTCTAGTTTTATTCTGCTGTGGTCTGACAGGGTACATGGTATGATTTCAATTTTTTTGAATTTGTTGAGACCTGTTTTGTGGCCTAAGATATAATGGATTTTGGAGAATGTCCTATGTGTTGGTGAGAAGAAAGTGTATTTTGTATTTTTTATGTAGAATGTTCTGTAAATGTCTGTTGGGTCCACTTGATTTCATTTAAGTCCATTGTTTCTTCATTTATTTTCTGCTTTGATGATTTGTGGAGCTCTGACAATGGGGTGTTGAGGTCCCTGGCCAATTACGATGGTGCTATTTATTTCTTTGCTTGGCTCTAGTAAAGTTTGCTTTATGTATCTGCACGTTCCTATGTTGGGCACATATATATTTAGGATTTTTAGGTCTATAGTAACCAGAACACCATGGTATTGGTACAAAAATAGAGACATAGACCAATGGAACAGAACAGAGAACAGAGAACCCAGATATAAAGCCATCTACCTTTAACCAACTTGTCTTTGACAAAGCAGACAACAATGTACACTGGGGAAAGGAAGCCCTATTCAATAAATGGTGCTGGGGAAACTGGATAGCCACTTGCATAAGAATGAAACAGGACCCCTACCTCTCACCTCTCACAAAAATTAATTCAAGATGGATCGAACACTTAGATCTAGGGCATGAAACCATACGAATTCTAGAGAAAAATGTAGGAGAAACTCTTGTATATATAGGCCTAGGCAAAGAATTTATGACTAAGACCCCAATGGCAATCATGGAAACAATAAAAATTAATAAATGGGACCTGGTTAAATTAAAATGCTTCTGCACAGTTAAGGAAACAATCAACAGCAAATAAAATGGGATAAAATATTTGTAAGCTACACATCTGATAAAGGGATGATATACAGAATTTTCAAAGAACTCAAGCAAATCAGCAAGAAAAAAAACACAAACAATCCTATTAAGAAGTGGGCAAAAGACATGAACAGAAGCTTCTCAAAATAAGAAAGACAAATGGTCAAGAAACATATGAAAAAATGCTCAGTGCCACTAATCATCAGGGAAATGCAAATTAAAACCACAATGAGATATCACCTTACCCCAGTTAGAATGGCTTATATTAAAATGCCCAAAAACAATAGATGCTGGCATGGATGCAGAGAGAAAGGAATGCTTATACACTATTTGTGGGACTGCAACTTAGTACAACCTCTATGGAAAACAATATGGAGATTCCTCAAAGAACTAAAAGTAGAACTAACATTCAATCCAGCAATCCCACTATTGGGTATTAACCCAAAGGAAAAGAAGACTTTTCATCAAAAAGACACCTGCACTGGAATGTTCGTTTCAGTGCAATTCACAATTGCAAAGATGTAGAATCAACCCAAGTGCCCATCAATTCATGAGTGGATTAATAAAATGTGATATATATATATATATATATATA